>NTHP01000397.1:109341-150981 GCA_003416845.1 Oplegnathus fasciatus | reverse complement strand
GAAGGCAGCTGTTTTAGTGCATTCTGTGTGAGAAAAACGCAAGCAATTGGATTCGAAAACAATTGAATACAGTTCTGACGTGTTATAATAACCGTTTGTTCAACACACAGAGTGCTTAATAGCTTATGTGTAATTATAAATGTATAACTTTGTGAAAAAAGTCACCTCTAAATCAGAAAATGGAGCAAAAATTTCCTGCTTTCCTTGCTCGCAAGTTCTTTTACACATTTGGTACCAAACGTTTTTTCTACAAATCCACATATTTATGTTCTTTAAACATCTGGAGGTTGTGTTTCTTTATATTGGGTGGTTCTGTAGCTGCAGTAGACACATTCTTACCCCATTTCTGTCTTTACCAGAGAGCCCCTGTCTGTGAACCTGCAGAGCAAACAATTGGCCAGAGACATCCAGAGAGTCATCCAGGGCACCAGCTTGAAGGTTACCAACAAGGGCTGCTGCTGGTGAGACTCGCTCCACTGCTCTTTGTGCTCCTAATAAAATCTGAAACTGCATTTTTCAGCTTTGTGTGAAACATATTGTCCTTAACAAGATGGCAAACAAAACAATTAGAGTTTTACAGAATGCTCTCATGTCTTGTGGAAATATTAATTGCACCTCTCAACAACCCTGTCGATTCTTAAGTATTTGATACGGGCAATAGCTGGTGCCATAGAGATTCAATGTAAATCCAGATGGACCTCCTCTTCCTGTGGAGCCTGTCTCTACAACTTTGAAACACAAAATGTAATGTTCACATGAAATACAAAAATACCTGCATTTATATCACTTGTGTTGATGCTTTCACGTGGTAACCCTGCATTATCTCACATGATTGGCCTGTGCTGTAGCATGGCACGCGTTGCCCACTCCGGCATGACTGCAGATGAGGTGACAGAAAACATCGAGGCTGCTGTCCAAACAGTGGTGGCCAAACTACGAACGGTGAGTCCAGCTGCCCCGAGAATCGTCTTGTGTTTTCATCAGGGTTGGTTTAGCGCTTTAGGGCTTGTACAGCAACTTCTGGCCACCCAAAACTCTGTAAGAACTCAAATATAATGTTGCCTTTTTCCCGAATTTGTATTTTATTTGCATCACTATTTGCAGAAAGGACCAGTGATGAAGCTCATCCACATAAAGAGTCAAACGTCAGTGGCCCTGCCCATCTACACCTCAGATCTGAGCCACCTCAGTGTGGAGGCAGAGAAACAAGCTCAGACTCCTAAAAAAGAGGTGAGAACAAGTTTGCACTCAAAATGTTCATCTCGAGTTGTATTTATTGAAACGATGTGTAAAATAACCAGCTCGTTTGTTTGTGAATTTCAGGGAGCTGCAGCCAAAAAGCAGGCAAAGAAGAACAAGACAGAGGACATAAAGCAAACAGACACCACTGTAGAGGGAGAGGAGAAAAAGGTGCAGGAGGAAGAAGAAATCCCACAGCTGGTTCCCATAGCAACACCTATGAAAAAGCGTAAACTGGAGGTCAGTACTACTTGCAGCTGCTAGATTGAAATACTTTAACTAATTTGAATATTTCAACCAATATTGACTGCAAACCCTCGTTGCCTTTCTCTCTTAGAAGAAGGCGTCTAAAAAGAAGCAGCTGGAGAAAGCACCCAAACCTGCTGCAGTGAAGAAGGGGAAAAAAGGGGCAAGCAAACTGACCAAGAAGGCCGGCAAGACTGACTCCAAATCCAAAGTAAAAAGAAAAGTGCCGAAAGTGAAATGATTCTCAGGAGAGATTCTTTGCACATTACCTTCTCAACATGGACATTTTACACAGAACACAGGACCAGATTGGTCAATATATTCAGTCTGTTTTGTCTTTTTTTGTTTGGATGAAGCAGATATAAAGTTTGTTATGTCAAATTATCTGTGGCTATGTTGTATTCTCTAAATGTTAACAATAGGCCCTAAGTACAAAGTCGAGGTACTTGTACTTTACTTGGGTATTCCATTTTATGCATCTTTACTCTTCTACTCCACCACATCTCAGAGGCAAATATTGTACTTTTTACTCCACTACATTTGTCTGACAGCTTTAGTTACTTTACAGATTATAATTTTTCATACCCTTCCTGTCCAGTGAAAACCACGTATCTCCAAATTCGGTCATTTGGATTTTGTTTGTTTCTGATAAACTGAAGGATGAAGAGTTCTTATGTGTTGAAAGAACTTCTTAAGCTACATAAACTATTTAAACCCTCCTTGGATCAGCTGGAAAATGCATCATCACAAAGCTGAAAACAGGCTGTTTTTCTGAGCTCGTGAAAACTTTTTGGAGATACGTGGTTCTCACAGGACAGCGACGCTACAAACATATGATGCATTGCTGCAGATTAAACTACCCAACAGTATATAAAGTACTTAAAATGAGCTCAACCTGAAACATCTACAGCAGTAAAATGCAACATGCACATTAATGCAGCAGTGATATTAATCCAGAAACATCAGATATAAAGTAAAACACTGACATTTTACTGCACTATGAGTACTTTTACTTTTGATACTTAAGTAAATTTAGCTGATAATACTTTAACTTAAGTAAGGTTTTGAATGCAGGACTTTTACTTGTAGTGGAGTAGTTTCACATTGTGGTATTAATACCTTTACTTAAGTACAGGATCTGAATACTTCTTCCACCACTGACAGGACAATCGCAGGTGGTACTAATATTGTTAACAATGGCTCTTGTGTCATTTAAGTGTATCAATAAGCCATGTCAGTGAGCCATCATACGTAGTGGTAGGACCCCGAAACTAGTAAAGCTAATTGGAATGCAGCCCTTATTAATATTATTAATGACACCTGTGGTTTGTGTGTCATGGGAAAAGTCCTATAAAATGCTTATGATGAGTATTCATATATAGTGAAAGTGGTGATTTATATACTGTTATATACTTCTATCTGAATGAGACATTTAAAGTTTGTAGGGAATTGAAGTATTATTCTACGACTTAAAATCTTTTCTTAAACCTTTAGCATGACCTCCTCTTCTTTGAGGGTAGTTACATCAGTCAGACATTCCTCAGGAAAACTAATTCCTGTCTGAATGGAAAAGATAATACAGATGTGTTTAATAATCATCATTGATTCAAGCAAAGTATGTTTCAGATGCTCCAAGAATGCATTTGTCAAAATGGGAGTCAACACATTGTTACTTTGCAGAATGACTTGCTGAACACGAATAGACGGACAAACAATTGCGACGTTTTTAGCTTTTGTGGCTGAAGAAGTTGTTTGCACCGTGTTTTAAGGTTTTTTAAACAGTTCAGAAAACTGTTCTGCCTATACAGAATACTATGTTTTAATAGTTTTTACTATGTTCCAGTAAATACAAACTGTTTATACACCTTTTGTGTACTTTAACATCTGAAGAGCATTAGCTTTGAGAACTGTTTGCTCATCAGAGCTGTGCATGTATAGCTGCCAGCTGTATCAGGTGACATGCCTATTGTTTATGAGATTATACTCAGGTTTGTACAGCTGCTGCCTGCTACTCACATGCAATAATGATGTGTGGGCGCAATTACATCCTATATGCATCTTCACAACACCTTTATGTCCTTTGAATTGAAGATGCCAAACATACATTCTGATGTGTGACTCTGAAATATGATTTTTCCTACATTTCAGTACACTTTATATTTGTTTTGGACGAACAAGCTGATCACTAAGTGGCCAGCCAATCAGTGGTGATGATATGGTTGTCAACAGGTGGGCTGGGTCTGTCTGTTCATCCAAGCCCTCCCTCTGCTGTGTGGGTGTGGTGGGCCATCTGGAATTACAGCGTGTTCACGGGTTACTGGGCAGGAGAATAAGAGATGCATCATACAGACACTCACTTGTTGAGCATAGAGATGATATAGCTCCTTCATATGAGTGTTGGGAGGCGGCCGCATTGATTTCAATAGAGACTGGCTGAGCAGACAGGACGCCGCAAGACAAATAAAGAAGAAAGTTGGGGAGCTATGGATGTTCAGATGCTGGTGTTTCCATTATTCATGTGTTAAAGCTTCTCAGAGGGGAGACACAAAGTAGTAACAGGCGCTCTGTGAAGCAACCATGGAAGCAATTGGAGAGACTTCATTTCCAGATGACTCTGGGAGTCAAAGCCTGTGTCCAGACCCTCACACCGGCGCTGCAGCGGCCCCAGGCTGGGCCTACCTCCACAAGCCTATCATCGTGATGGTGATGGGATCTCTGATGTCGGCTGCAGGCGGACTCCTCTTCCTGCTCCAGTCACTGGGAGTGACCGAAGCATCCCGCTCTGTGGCCTCGGCCTGCCTGTCTATCGGGCTGATGTTTGTCGTGATGGGGCTGGTGTGGATCCCCATACTGAAGGAGAAGCAGAGGCGGAAACAGTACAGCCGGGGGGTCTGAATACAAGATGAAAATGACTCTATAATGACTCTATAATGTGAAAATGGAAACTATTTTTGTCAGTCATGATGCAACTGCTTCCTTTGAAACATCCAATACAGTCACAAAGCTGGAGGTGGATCTTGCTGATAACCGCTTGCGTACACTGTACTTTGACCAGTGTCACTGCAGGTTTCATGTGTTTCTGTCAGTCAGTGAGGATCACACACTCTACATCAGCTGCCAGCACCTGTTGCTTTTTTGTTTCCACATCTCGATTAACTCTGGGACTCTTTCTTGTTTGGAGGATCTCCACTGCCGCCATGTCAACATCTGTACAGGTAGAGCCAGTCATGGAGAGAAGGTATGGAGGAGTTGGCCGCTGCAAGTGCTCATTCTGGTTCGCAGTGGCCCACGACATACTCGGTGTCTTCATCATGATGGTGGGGGTGTTTGGAGGACTGGTGATCCACGATTTGTTCATCTACGCGGGGGCTATCATCATCTTCCTCAGCCTGATCTGGTGGGTGTTCTGGTACTCTGGGAACATCGACGTGCCACCAGAGGAGCTGGAGGACGACGTGGGCATGATCAAGCTGAAGAACCGAGGACTCAGCCGCGTGGTGAGGCGCATGTCCGACCGCCTCTCCAGCAGGATCAGGAACTCTTTCAGAAAGAATGGCAGCTCCATTAGAGAGAACAGACCTTCAAACACTGGTACAGATGTGTCGCTCTTCACTATCTATGACAGCACCATCGACTCCCCACCTAGAGAACAAGTGAGAGAGACATTGTCAATATGAACTAAACCCTCAGACTGTAAATAACACCAAGAGACACTCAACTTGCATCTTTATATTTGTTTCCTTTCGCTCGTCATATTATACTGTTGAAAGGGATTTTTGTGTTTGCTCTGCTAACATGCACTTGTAATGATTAGACAACACTGAAGTCTTGTCTAGATAAGGCCCACATGTTCTTATCTAACTGATAGGATGTAAACTTTGCACGCTATAACAGAGTGAAGCAAATGGCTCTGATTTAGAAACAGCATTCTCATCAGTCATGGTTTGTTGATTCACAGATTCTGTAGGAATGTTGTGACTGTAAATAGAAAAATAAAAGGTAAAATGAGAGCTTTGTCACGATGGGGCCAGTGGAAATGAACCAAATGCAGCCAGAAGGATGGGTTGCACAGTTTTTACTTATTTATGTTGTGTATAAAGGTAAATTTTAACTTTATAATGATACAGATAAAGTACACCTGAACATACAGACAATTTTAAGGATGTTTGTATTTCAGTTCAGTAAATACTTTCTATTTAAAACTCTCACCTGATTCACACTCAGCTGTGCAATCTGTCATGTTAAGTTTCAAAAGTTCAGCCACTCGATGTCTCCAGCTTCACTGAACAGCCCCAGGAGGTTTCACGCCTCGCTATGTGCTTGGTGTATTTTGAACTTATTTGAATATTGGACCTTGATGATTGGCTTCACAATATTTGTCACCAATTGTGCACATCTCAAACTGAGATTTCAGAGAAGATAAATCTTTCTCCTTCTGCAAAGAAATGTGAAAACAGCCTTTTAGGTGCAATCTGTGCACGCAGCAATCTGTATCCAAGGGCAGTAACCATAAAAGAAACTCACTTTTAGTTTATATGTTTGATGAAAACACTGCCAGGAGTGTAATTCTGCTGGAGAGATACTAAATCCTTTTATGTAATAAATGTACTGAACTCTCTAAAACGTATCTTGCTCTCTGCTCATGCATCCTTGCTAACATTTTTTCGGATAAAATAGGATACAAACACTACTATTACTATTATACTGTTTATGTAGCTAAAATCACAAACACAAGAGCAGCGACAGTTCACAGCCAACAAACTGTATATATACAGGATGTGCTTCATATGTATAAATCACTTGACATATGAAGAAAGACAGAACTAACCATGTAAAAGCAAAGTATGAAAATATCAGTTTAGAGATTAAAGGTGCTCAATCATTGTTCAGAGACTTTTCAAAATAAACTTCTCAGTTCAAGTGTCCAAACTGTTGCAGCCAAGTAAAACATAGCTGTTATGAATCACAATCACAATCTCTTATTCCAGCTCTGGTCTCTTCTGTTTGTAAACCTCTGATAAAACTGCAACACATACATATGAATATAAACAGACACTAAAACCTCAGATTAGATATGACCGGACAGGTCAGAGTGCAGCAGGCTGTGATGAATTTATTAGATCATCTGATCAGCTGATGTGGTGCGTATAACTCAGTGGCTTTGTCTGGATTAGTTGTAGGAAAGATACTGAAATGTCACACATGCTGTAGCTTTATGGCTGTTGTTTTTGTTATAAAGTAATACGGAGATATTGGAGAAATTGACATTTGACCTGATGATGGCGCCAGATGAAAAGTCAGGGAATCGTCTTCAGTGACAATTCATCCTGAGCCTGATCCCAGAGGTTGGTTGACAGTCAAGTATCATCCTGAAATAAATACAACACGAAATACATAAAAGAAGAAGAATAAAAAAAATAAAAAAAATCCAGCCTTCAAATTCTCAGTACATATTAAAGCATTTACATATTTCAGTGGATACTGATTTATTTGTATATATATGTATTTGATTGTTTATTTATTCACTTAATTCTCTACTTATTAATTTAATCACTTATTTATTTATTTCATTGTGAATTTGTTTGTGTATTAAAATATTTATTTATTTTTCTGTTTCATCAATGTAATTATGACCCATCTAGTCTTCCATAAACTTGCCAGCTACACGTCAGATAAGTTTTAAATGAAGTTTTTAATTAAAATATGTTCTCTACAGCAGGTCTTGAGACATAAAATCCAGTTATCTGAAATGGCTATCCACATATTTGACAAAGAAAAAGGGCAACAGCAACAACTTTGTCAGCTAACTCGATATTTCCACTGTGTGTCGCTCGTGGATTTCCATCTAACTGACAGAGACCATTAATCTGTTGCTGAACCTTAAATACTTTTAAATACATTAAATACATTTGTCAGGTTCTGCTTCAAATTTAGTTTAAGGACGATAAATGAGAATAAGAAAAAAAAATTAACCACCAAACTAAAATAAATCTAGTTTAATTTCAATTTAAACTAAATTATGGAGAATAAATCTTTCCAGTATTTTACAATATTTCAAAATGAGTGAAGGAATAATGCTTGAATCAATGTCATCATCATTTCACTCCTGTGCTTGGGAGAGAGACGGGTCGGCTACTGGCTACACAAACCAACAAAAATACAAGTAATAATAAAATATTTAGATATTATTATTATGATTATATTATTATTATATTTGAGATATATATCAAGTATTATTATTATTATTAGTCTTTTTGTATATATTTTTTAATTTGTGCATGAATGTATAATGTGTAATGTGTTTGTGTATAAAGAAAAAGAGGGGAACATTATACAATATATAGTACATTGCTATCTTTTTACATAATAATAATACATTTTCACCTTTTATAAAAGATTTAAATAAAGGTTTGAATGTATTTAAAATAAAAAAAGGCTGAGATTTGTTCATGTTTGACATTTTACAGGGTGAAATGGGTTTTTACCACCTCTCTGCATGAAAATGAAACTTTTGTAGTTCCACACCACTTAAGCAAAAGACTACAACTCCCAGCAGAGCTTTCCTGTCATATGACAGCGGTGTGTTTTGTCATGTGACCTTGACACCACTCAGTCAGTTCCCTGTTTCGCAGTGCCACAGGCTCCAAACTGAAAACACTTTCATTTCTCTCCACCACACTTTAGAAGGAGGATTTCACGGCTCTTGAATTACACTCCGGCTTGTGTTTGGTCCGGTTTATCCGCTCATTGGGCCTCGTACAGGACTTACATGTCAGGCTGTGGTAGACTCTCAGCCCCAGCGGCTCCCCGGCAGGCCTCTCTGTTCACCGTGTGAGCATCAGTCCTCACGCCGCTGTTGGGTGGGTCCAGCTCGGCCACAGAGGCAGCATGGGCCCGGTGCACAGCTAGCCTCTGCTCCTCAAAGCCACAGAAAGGGGGATGAATCATATCGGCTGGTGAACTGTTGAGCTTGGATGTCACTGTTTACGGAGTTTGGCTGTCAGAATGAACGGTGAGTTTTGTTGTTTCACTCAACCATGAAAGCATAAAATGTCAAATCACGCATGGAGGAGGAGGTTCAGTGACTTGTTAGTGTCCAGACAGTAAGTGAAGGATTTCTGCTGACTTGTTAAGTGCCCTGCAGCTACTTCCCCAGAGTTTATATCCAGAAAATGGCTGTTATGGTCTGTCAAACCTTGGTGAATTAACAGATACATGCACATCTTCTCCTTCAGAGGAAATAAAAGCAACTCAACACTATTTAAATGAACTTTCTAAGTCTCTAAGCATGTATGAACAGTCCAGTGCATACTGTTCAAGCTCACTGTGACACCCTGAGAAACACTTAATAGTTTTGTTTTTAAATGGCAAGTTAACACCAGAGGCAGTTTTCTTGAGGCTGTAATTAGCCGTGAGGTTATAGAAGAGTGGTTATGACGAGCTTCCAGCCTGAGTCCCATGTAAACATGTGGGAGGAGGAGAGCGACTGCTCCACCTGTTGAGGTGCCCTGTAGCGAAGCACTCGACCCAGAGCTGGTCCAGTGGGTCGGCAGCTTGTAGGAGACTGTGGTTAGTATTTATGACAATATATAACAGTATAAATGTGAACCAGAGAAACAATTAACATTAGAATACCAGATTGTGTCATTGCGATTACTAATATTTGCACCTTTTTGCTAAAGAAAGAGAAGAATCGTGATTAGGGCTCCAGGTAATGATTATTTTCACTGTCAATTAATCTGCTTATTACTTTTTTTGATTTATTAATAATTTGTTTAGTCGAAAATCGTGTCCTCAGAGCCTAAAGTGATGCCTTCAGGTGTCTTGTTTTATCCGAAACCCAAGTTATTCAATTTACAATAATATAAAACAGAGAAAAGCAGCAAATCTTCACATTGCAGAAACCAGAGAATGGTTGGGGTTTTGCTTAAAAATGGCTCAAACAAAGTTATATATTAAATATATATGAAATATTAAATATATATTAAATATTACAGGGATACTACATACTATAACAGCCAAATATATTTATTTATTGGTTTATTTAACAGGGCCAACACACATTAATAAACAAACATTAATAAACTCTAAAAGCACTAAAAGTGCTGTTTTTCATCTGTAGTTGCTCAGAACAAGATTAAATGAAAACAGCTACTCAACAGTTTAAAAGCATGCAGGGCAATGACAGTAAGTGGATATTAAAGGTGCCCTGATACAAACACAGTGGAGACCCACTCATAAAAACATTGCTCCATCGCGCTACTAGTGGTCAGAAACACCAGAGAGTACCTTTAATACTAATACCAAAGGTTTCACAATGAGGCAGACACACTGAAAGTTCTCGTAATATTGAGTTTGCTTTATCTCATTTTATTTGTTTGTTTATTTATTTGCTGGGGTGTTATACAGATGAAGGCGTTTTCATGCTGTAGTAATTAATAAGAATATATAAACAAACTGAAACTTGTGTTTTCATGCTGCCTGCGATGGTCCATGACTCCCCTCGGCAGTCAATTTACTTTCTCTCCTCTTGGACATGCATAATTAATACAGGAATACATCATCAAACTGAATTTGAGTTGTTTCCTTTGTTTGTCTACGTTCACCTCTGCAGGCACTCAGCAGAGTGATACCAAGAGGCAGCACCTCCTGGAGAGGCTGCTGGATGCTGTCAAACAGGTGTGTCACCCGTCTCATAGAGCTTCTACACCACTAAAGCTCACTTCTTTCCACTTTCCACATTATATCAGCTTTGTAGGAGAGGGCCATAAAATAACATTTGGCTGTTTTTCCAAATTTCAAAGCCAAATTAGCCTTAATATAAAGAAATGTGTATTCATTTTATTAGTGATCTGTACAGTGGATTGTACAAATGAGAGAAAGAAAGAGACTTCCTAATTCTAAGGTCTGTGTGTGCACGGTCAATAAATCACCTCACCTTAAAAATGTGTAGTGTAGTGTAATAATGCCTTTCACTGCAACAAGAAAATTATTTAACATAGTCCAACATTTGTGGTGTCTGAATACGTTTTAGTTCCTTTATTTACTGCATGACAAAACACACTGGAGGAAGTGAAACTCTTTACAACCTTTACAAGTTAATCTTCTATTGGATTTAGTGCAGAGTAGAATTTCTGTGGTATTTCAGAGTCATATGCTGTGAGATTTCTGTTTTTGCCACTGAGTAAGGAAACATAACATTGGCAGATGTGGTTTGATGTGATGTCCTTTCCCACACATAGAGGGGAAAAAGAAAGTGGGAAGTGCATGTACAGTATCAGGGCTAGTCTGGACTGGTTTCTGGTTTCAAGGGGCAGAGTTTCCTTATAGAAGCTCCACATGATGTGTGTCTCTGCTTTCCTCTAACACAGTATTCGACAAGTAACCATTATGGGGCATTTATCCAGGTGTCTTTAATCCATTATATCCAGTTCACTTCTGGTCTTAATCAGCATCTACTGGCCAAACTATAGGCTGATGGGTGCCTCATATTCAAATATCCCATATAGTGCAGCATCAGACTGTCTATTCTGAGGCTGCTTCAGCGATTTAGGCCCTTGAAATCCTGAAAATGTGCTCATTGTGTGCTTCAGTAAGGTTTGAAGTATTTCACAGGCAGCTATTATCATTCCCTTCATATCTTTCCAGTGCCAAATCCGCTTTGGAGGAAGAAAGGAGATTGCCACAGACTCGGACAGCAGGTAAGAGAAGCCGCCCCGTTACCAAGAAATTCTTGAGTTGAATCTGTGTTTATGTAGCGCCCAGGAGGTTGTTTGGTTAGCGTGTGCAGTTCCAGGTCACTTGATGCTGTGCTGTGCTTTAGGCTTCAGTTTATCTTACTTTCAGCCTCTTCTGCACAGAGATCTGGCAATACGCCCAGCCTGAGGAGCAATTTCTTCACCGCGAAATTATTTTAAAATCAAATAAATAACATTACAGCATTTTCCATCATATCTAAAGTTCTGTTTTATGTCTTTAGCGGTGTTCAAAAAAGGAAACATACCATATAGTATATATGAAAAATCATGTGCCAGCCTTGTTTCATTTAGCTTAATGCTGTCAGAGGGGAAATATTTGATCAGAATCTCATATCCTGTGCTGCTCAGATCTAATTTTGAGGTTGTAGCTTCAGTTTTTGAACGTTAATTACCATTTTTGCCTTGTTGATAAAGGATCTCTCTCATTTTAGATTAGTATATGATGCAGGATAGATTCATATTCAGAAAACATGAGCGTAATGTGGACTGTTTGTAACTTAGAGGTGGTCTTCAAGTTTTAAAGCAATAAAAATCCTCCTTATTTCCTATATCTCAAAATATACACAATGGTACCTCTACCGGAGTTAAACCCATAATTTCAAGTGGCATAAAAACACTTGGGGGTGTATACATACTCCTTCATAGCACTGTACATGTAGTGTTCACATCAACCAGTGACTTGTCTTTGCCTCTGCAGGGTGATCTGTCTGTGCGCCCAGTTTGAAGCGGTGCTGCAGCATGGCCTGAGGAAGAGTCGAGGTCTGGCCCTCACTGCCGCTGCTCTCAAGCAGGCTGCGGGCTTCAGCAGCAAGACTGAAGCAGGTACAATAATTAACTGGCTGTACGGTCTGTTAAACTCAGGCTAAAGTTCAAAATCAAAACGGAAACTAAACTTTCGTCTTCAGACTTTACCTCTGAAAAAGGAGGCCTGAGAATGCTAACCTTGCTGCTGGGTAGCTTGGCTTGTTATTTTGGAAGTCATGGAGGGTTGGATGTGGGAAGCTCCGAGCTGCAGGCTAACCACACGCACACACACGCAACCTGGCTGTGAGACCAGATGGTTAGACTACAGATAGGGCATACAGTTCAAAATGGCATGAACATGAAGGTCTCTGCTTCCCTGTTTCACTCTCCCTGCTGTGCTCACCTGTCTGTCTTTAAACCTCTGTCTCTCTGTCTCAGTCTGTGTCTGTGGGCAGCACACCTGCTGTGGCTTTGCACTCCTAAAAAGTGCATGAGATGTGCTGTCATTATGAATGCATTTTGTGTGCTCAAGCATCGCTCAAACCCACAGAAGTTTATTTTAAATTCCAGTCAAGATCCCAAAGATCCCAAACAGCCTTTGGCATGCTGAACTACGGGGGGATTAAATGATAGCTGGTACAAAAATGCAGAAGAGTTGATGTAATGGAGCAGCCATAAAAACAAGTTGGATTTGAATATTTAATTCAGTGTTATATAACTGATATGTAGCTGTAATGAAGTGTTGGAAAATGCAGATAGATAATAGACAGTGTGTGATATGGTTGTACAGTATGGATACCATCCTTCTTTTTTTGCCGCCTTTTTTCTTATTTCTTATTCTCCTCATTTACCTTCCAGTGTACCCTGACGAAGAGAGCTGCATGTTGTTATTACAGCCACCCTTCTATTTGATATTTAAATGAAATATATTGAAACATTTTAACTTTTTGTAAGACTGGCAACCTTTTATCTATGACTTTTAGTTAAAGGCATAACGAGTAGGATTTTCCTAAAAAACAATGTATAGTCTCGTACAAAAATAATCCCTCTCAATTAGGGGTGCAACGGATCACAGAACTCACAGTTCGGATCGTATCACGGTTTTTGAGTCAGGGATCGGACCATTTTTCGGATCAGCAAAATTATAATTATAATTTCCACGGAAAAATGACCAAATCAGCAAAATCTGAGCAAGTCAACAAAATCTGGCAGGCAAAACGCTCCGCTCCTGAAACACTACTGGTGGGGTATGAAGCCACGTGGAGGACGGAATAAAACCGTGTCGCAGCCATGCCCGGTGGAATCTAACACGCCCCGTTCATGTGAACACACAACTGCTTTGTCTGCATCTTTTCACTGCAACTCTGCACCGAGATTTAGGCAATTATTACTTTAAAAAGTAACAGTGGCAGTAAAACTGTATTTCACACTATTATGGTTAAACTTTGCATTTAATCCACACACGCGTGCCGAACCGTGAGGCGGGATCTGTACGGATCACAGATCAACTACGGTCTGTTACACCGCTACTCTCAATCATCACTTATGACCCACTGGAAGTGTGTGGCGCTGTCTGTATCTGCAGAGACCCTGCCCTCTGCCTGTATTTTGCTGTGTTCGGGGCGTCAACCTTTGGGCAGTGGTGTGTAGCCCCGAGCCAATAACAGTGCGCAGGTTGTGAAGGTGAGACTCCATAAAAACGTAGCGACCACTTACCAGATCGTAAACACATGGGACCCAGAGGAGGGGCCAACTTTGAATGTTGTGTTTACAAGCAGCAACCGACAAATCCTACTCATTATACATTTAACTATTTCAACTGTTCATCCATTACTTTTAACTAACTATTCTTATCGTTTATCCATGACTTTTAGCTATTTCAACCATTTACACATCATTTAAAGCTATCTATTTCAACTGTTCCATTAGTATTAGCTTTTTTAAAAATAATTTATCCATTAGTTAAGTACTTCAACTGTTTGACCTATACATTAGGTATCCATTTTTACCATTCATCAATTCCTTTGAGCTATCTCTTAACTGGTTATCCATTACTTTTTGCTAAGAATATTACTTTTAGCTATTTATGTTAACCAACTATTCATTACTTTTAACTATCTTTTGCAGCCATTCATCCACTAACGTTACTTTTAGCTAATTGATTTGTGTCTTGCTCGCTTGGTAACACACTCTTAGTCGCAACTTGTAGTGTTCAGGTATTATAGTTGACTCAATATGCGTTTTTTTTTCATCAAATTGTAATTTCTAATTCATCAAATTATGTGAGCTGCTCCACCTTTCCATGTACCCACTGGCAACTGCAGAAGTACCCCTTGCAGTATTCCCAATCAAGGGTACCCTTGATCACTGCTCTGTGGTATCTCCATGAAGAAATAAAAAGTATGAAAAGCTTCAAGATTCAGTTTTATTTGCAGCCATCAGAGCTTATAAAGACCATTCTGCTGGTTGAGAGACGTTAGTTTCACATTAGACTAAATTGTTTCCACTGTGTCATATTTAAGAAGCTTGTGGTTATTAATTCCAGATGGAGGAGAAATGCATGGCTTCTGTAATGGCTACCACGTCATAACCATTAGCATATCTGACATTTTCCTGTATTTCACAGTCAATTAGAAGAAAGGATTGTGGCTGAACTCGTGGATTTGGGGCTCCGTAATGAAACCAAGCCCTCTGACAAAGCCAGAAATAGCAGCCATAATTTTTAACACATTTTTCTGAGATTATATGCTAATCATATGCAAAAGAGTGGCATAACACTCATTCCTATTAAATACCACACCTTAAAAAACATTGAAACAGAGCCACGTGAGTTTTTTCCCCCCTGTTTTATAGAAAATAATACAATTGCGTGAGTTCAGAGGTGAGTGCAAAATACGGAGAGGTAGGAAGTCAGGATGGAGCTGTGTGAAAGGAGGTGTGGATATCTGTTAATCACCACCTCTTCACTGACCTTTTTAAACCTGTTGTCTTCTTTGTCTCTTTCCCTCTTTCTCCCTCCATGCCTCTCTTTTCTCACCCCATGCACCCTCTCTGTGCCTCCTACCTCCTCTTTTTCTCTCCTCTCAACTTGCTTCCTGTCTTCTCCATTCCTCTAACTCTTCGTCCCATCTCTCCTCATCACCTTCGCCTTGTCTCTCCTCCTTCTCTCCTCCCAGCAGAGTTGACTTTCTGGTTCTACGTGAAGGAGCATCTGAACCGCCACGAGCTCCAGCGGTTCTACTCCCTACGTCAGATCTCCACAGAGCTTGGCCGGGGTCGTGCCTGGCTGCGCTGCGCCCTCAATGAGCACTCGCTGGAGCGTTACCTGCACACACTGCTGGCTGACCGCCCACGCCTGGGGTCAGTATACAGTGTGTGTATGTGTGTCTGTGTGTGGTTTATAACCTCTTTCAGTGTAGTTCAGTGAACTCAATAATATGTCATATTTCATGTGATCACACTGACATGCACTGACTTGCAAAATGTTTTCACATTTTTGCATGACAGTGTGATCTTGCACGCTCTTTTAATAAGTTATCCTGACACTCCAGAATCTATCCACCTCTGCAGTTATGCTCTGTGCAGCGGGGATTTCCCCTTTTTGTCTTGATTAGAGATGTTACTTCACCTCCTCTCTGTTCTCTAGAACTTACTATGAAGACTGGGCTTTTATTCTCGATGAAGAGAGAGCAAGTATGCTCCCCACCATGGCTGCAGGTGAGTTTGTGTTTTAACGTTAGGTAATTGCAGGTTAAATATACCACACGCCAGACTGTAGTAGGGACGTGGATTTGTCACACTAGCAACATGGTAAACAGTGTTGTAAATGCCACTCCAAGGGGAGTGTACACCTGTCAACATGTTAATGTTGCGTGTTGTGCTAATATGGTAATGCTAATGTTCTAACATGCATACAGTTAGTGTTTTATGTGCCAGCTGAAGCTGTTACGTGTAATGTAACTTTAGCATAAACATAGCATGATATCATGGTAATTATAGCGTGCTAAAATGTGTTCAGTTGGCATGATAATATGTTGAGTTAGTGCGTTAACATCATTTAGCATGTTAGTGTGCTTTCGATAGCAGTAAAGCACGACTAAAACGGATTAAAACATACAGCCTGACAATCTGAGTCTTACATGCCCTGAATGGCCAAAGTGCTGAGGGAATACCCTTTTGATTCATGGCTTTTCTTCTGGCACCACCCTCAGTAAAACATGTCAAAACCGCTGTAAAAAATTGTTCTTCTGGTGAGTAATGAGCATTGCAGCTTCACTTTCAATGTCATTGAAATTTAAACATGCCTCACACAAACAGAGCTGCTGTAAAAGCAGTAATTTAACTGACTTTGCACTTTACTTGTTTAGCATGACCAGATTTGGTGGGAATTAGCATTAATGGCTGTGCTCTTGCTGTTGAACTATTGATGAGCGCAACTCAGATGAGCACAAACTCTAAAATATTAAGAATATGTACCACTGATCTTATGCCAGAGCTTTTCCTCTCTTTTCATACACAGGCGGATAGCCTGAGTTCATGTTAGGTTGCCCACTTTCACTGTGTGTGCCCAGAAAAGCTTACAAAGCACTTTGCAGAAGTTCTAAAGCTTCATACAATTTAACTAGACTGATCTGTATTAAATCACATTTTGCCTCTCTCTTTCTGCTGTGTTCCTCAGGCCTGAACTCCATCCTGTTTGCCATCAACATCGACAACACTGACCTGAACGGCGGGGTGACGCGAGGAGGAGGCTCCTCGGTGTCCCACCTCCTCAAGGAGTCCACGCAGGGCATCGGCAGCCTGTGGAAAGAGTCGACTCAGGGGGTCAGCAGCCTGCTGCGAGAGATCAGCACCGCCACGGCTGTCGTGCCCGGCTTCACCCCCAGAGTGGAAGGAGCCTCAGACCCGCTACCTGTCCTGCCACGCAGCAGCTCTGCTGGTAGGAAACAGCAATATTTAATATTAAATGACTCGTTTGTGTTGCTGCAACAGGCCGGGGTGGACAAATAATTCACAATACAAAACAATAGCCATGCAAGAAACATAAAATTGGTTGTTGTTTGTTTTTGTTGTTTTTGTGTTGTTTCAACTTGTGACCGGTGTTCCTTTTTGCTAATACAGTCTTTTTGAGCATATGTAGTAGCATACATTTTTAACCTGTCTTTCTTTCACAAATTACATAATTTTGCAGTTTTTTCACATTGATACACCGACAAAAATCAAACATTTCTTTGCAGACATGGTATCTACTTCTGGACTATTTCACTGTATTGTAACTCTGTTATTTTGTCCACCCTTTGAATGCAGTGAGTTATACATCATGTACATCCTCTGGCTCTAACATGAAATAAACCTGACGAGAGGATGGACACATGCTGTATTTTAATATCACAGCATACAGTCTGTTTACTC
Source organism: Oplegnathus fasciatus (assembly GCA_003416845.1). Classification (NCBI taxonomy): domain Eukaryota; kingdom Metazoa; phylum Chordata; class Actinopteri; order Centrarchiformes; family Oplegnathidae; genus Oplegnathus; species Oplegnathus fasciatus. The sequence continues at coordinate 133,582 of NTHP01000397.1, read as the reverse complement.
TTAGAAAAAGTTTGTTTATCACAGAAGCAGCACAAACCGTTAAAACAACATATGGTTCAGTTTGAGCATGCATAATGAACGCACTGGTGGAACAAATCTAGTGGATGCAACACAAGACATCTGCAGCAGAGTGCTGCAGCAGGGATGAAATCCCCCATGAAATGAATAAACTTCCAGAATATCGGCCCCCTTGTTTGACCTCATTTAGCTGTCTGCCCCGGTCCATCCCATCGGGGAAAACTCACACCGTTTTCTCTCCATATGTTCTGCTCAGAGGGATGAACAAGCTTTTAAATCTTCACTCTGTGGTGTTAAAACTTTCCACTGGAATGAATGTAAATGAAATTCTAAGCTGGTGTGTCAGCTCCTTGAGGTGGGAAGACCCATTGACGTTATTCAAGGCTAGAAGACTCTCTAATGCACAGCCGGGCTTTTTGGCTCTGAAAAGGAAGAGAGAGTTGAACTGCAGATAGTCTATTAGAAATACCCTTTTAAAGGCCTAATTGAAATAAAGTTAAGATGCTGATGTCACCAGGACCAAACTTTACTGTATGAATCTTTGAAGGAAGCTAGACAAAGAAAAAGTGAATAGTACTGAATTCATTTAAGTTTAACTTTATTCAAGGTTGAAATTGAGGTTTTTGTTCACTTCTTTTTCATCTCGTCCTACCCAGACTCAGGGCTGAGGAAAGAGCGCCGGAGGAAAAAGAAAATCACCAACATCATTTCCTTTGATGACGATCTGGACGGAGGGGCGGAGGATGAGGAGGAGGGAGAGGAGGACTCCCAGAAGATCGGCGTGATGAAGAAGAGCCACACTGCTCCCGCTCAGAGCAGTGTGGAGGAAGGAATAGATCCTTTGGAGCCGGCCTTCTCCGAGTCGCCCGCCCAGAACGGCCTGGCTGAGCCGGGCGTAGTTAGCTGGGTGGGGTCCCCTCATCCCTCTCGCACTCCACCCAGTTCTACACCTCCTCTGCCTGATAGTAAGAGTATAGACAACGAAGAGGAGGAGGAAGAGGAGGAGATGTATAAACCAAGAGCACAAACCCAGGAGGAGGAGAGGATCAGCTCTGATCAGTGAGTCAGATGACTTGAATGTTAGAAAAGAGAAATATTTCACATTTTTTAAATGATCCTAAAATTAATGTGGGTTCGGGGCACAATACCCTTGGAGGTTGTTCATTAAGTGCATGTGAAATTAAAAAGCAGATCATAAAAAAACATTATGAAGTCATAATTAAAAAGTGCTCATATTTTTGTTGTATTTGTTGAGTTGTCAAATTGGGCTGCTGGAGGTGATTAGTAGGATCCAAAGGTCAGTTTCCTCTGGGCAAAAGTGTTTTTAAATCAGAAAAAAAATGCATGCACAGCCCGCAGAAGCAGAAAATCAACCATTATAAAAAAGTGGATGGTGGAAGAAGGACCATGAATGTTTGGTTCATTTTCCAAAATACAGTGCAAGTTGACATTTCTTCATAACACAAGAAAGACTAGAGATTTTTGTCTTTTTGATTTGGCCTGTTCGCGGTCTGCAGTGGCTGTGACGCACAGCTCATAGAGGCAATTAATGTACTTAAACTACTTCCAAGCTTCTTAACTCAGTCCAATCTGAACACACAGACATGATCACATATTTTGAAATTCAGTGTGACTTACACTCTCCGTGCATGTCGTTATCTCTGATGTCCATCGCAAATAAACTTCCAGAAATCATCTTAGAAGTCACAGAAAAATAGACACTTTCTATAACCCAGGAACTTGCCTGATAATCATAACGATTTGAAGTTTTCATCTGTATCAAAGTATTCCAGTAATAGTTGTTTGTGCATCCATGGGTACATTGCAAAAAGGAACTGCTAGTAGCTAATTCGGCATACTTTAATGGTGCCGATTTGCCAGAATGTAAACGAGTACAGACTCCTTGTAGCCCACAGCATAACTCACTGAATCCATGCTAACATTATACTGCCTGTTCACATCCCCCAAAGCATTATGGGAGGCGCAGTTGTCTCAATTTTGTCTGTGCGGGGGCCCAAAGTGTAAGGCTTTGAAAGTGTCCCCAGCTGACCTACGGGGCAGAACGGGACTGAAATGTACTTACTGCTCTGTTAAAAGCCACAGCTAAACTGAGATTAAAATTGTCTTGTTTTAGGGTGGTGGTAGGCAGCCTGTCCAGTGTGTCCACATGGAGCCCTCTACAGGTGATGGCCGACCACAGCAGCTCAGACATCCTCATTCCTCTGAACCCTGCTGACCCTCAGCCAGGTACTGTAGTCCTAAAAACACCAAAACAGAAGCCGTAGACTTTATTCAGAATCCTGCACCTGCAAGGAAGATAGAAGCATATTAAAAACACTTCCTGGTGCACTCTGTTCCCAGATCAGTATTATATTTCTTGGCTGCCTTTAGCCGACACTGCTGCACTGATCCTCAGTTTACATTTCCTACTTGCAGTGTAAATATTTTACATTTCATACATTTTATTATATGAATATATATAAACAAAGAGTTGTATCGAGTTTGAAGTTGTGCTGTGGCACCTCAGTGCATTTTCTTTCCCTGTTTTAGATTCTGTTATGTTTTTACGGCTGACACCAGCTGCTTATGGCTTCAGTGCAGGGATCAGTTGTCTATCAGATGAAATCTCGGGACTTTCTCTTCTAGTCTGCACCTTCACTTTCACTTCCATTTTGCCTCAGTGAGCTCTGTGGAGGACACGGCTGCATTTCCTGCTCAGTGTGAGTCAACAGGACCGGTGGGGAACTGTGAGAGCAGCAGTTCGCCGCTAACATTCAAGTAAGCTATCGTGTCAGGCGGGAGTGATGTGTTGTTGTGTGATTCATTTGCATTTCAAGGCAAAATATTCATCAGCTTTAGTCAAAGGACTGAACAGGCAAGTCTAGTCGGTGTGCTTTTGTGCTGCAGCCTCAGCTTTCTTTACAAAAATGAAATGTGAAAAAACTTGTGTTTCAGTATGGAGTCCAGTCCACCGACGCAGTCTGCTCCACTCTCCAGTGTGCTGCCGACATCTGGTCTGCCAGAGTCCATGACAGTGGGTGAGTGTTTCTCCTTTTTTCACCTTTCTGCATCTTACTATTTCTCACCCTCTCTCTCGCTCTCCTACTTCGCTTTGTTCTCAAACCGGTTCCGTGTTATGAATCATCATGGTTTATGCCACGTGTGATTTAGCATCAAGACAACCCACAGAACTCGCAGCTGCACAGACCTTGACTTGCAATTACATCACTTTAACTGCAAAAAGACGAGCTTTGAACATGCTAATTCTTATGGATGACGGCTGTGGTGACATTTCCAAACAAAGACATGTCAGCAATTACACTGTTATGATCTAAATGATTCAGCACCATCACTAACTTCTTTGAAATACACTCTGAGATTAGATTGTCTTCTGATAAAACCTGATCTGAACTAGTGAAATTTGCTAATGTCAAGCAAAATCTGCTCATGGGAGAAGAAAAAATACTTATTACGTTTTCTTGAAACCAGCATAAAAAATATAGCCACTACAAAACCTTAAAATTAGCAGAAAGACTTAGATTTAAGCCTGTTTAGCTTGATATAAGGATAGAATTGTCAGAAATTCAAGTTATAGATTCTTGAAACTAGATTATTTGCACTTATTTTGCACTTTTCTGCTCAGCAAACAGTCACATCAGTGCACGGAAACTGAATAATTAAGCGTAGGGCCTAATAAAGCACAGGCTTAAGTAGGTGAAATCTCTTAATTCCGTCGCAGCGCTGAGGATAAATCAAATCAAACATGAGATTGATACACTCAATGAGACATTAGATATGACAGCAGAAATCACAGATGTTGAATCACCAGTTCCTCTTGAGGTTTTATGAGAAGACAATCTAATCTCGGAATATATTGCCAAGACGTTTGCGGCGGTAACGAATCCCGTTGAAGTCCTGACATGTCTTTGTCTGGAAATTTCACCGCAGCTGTCGTCTGTAGCAAATTGAATCAAACTGGCTGATTAGTATTTTCAAACCTTGTTGTTTTGCTTTGCAGTTATAAGTGATCTAATTGCTATGAGTGAAGTCCTGTGCCAAGAGATGGTTCAGTTCTTTTTCCATAATGGCAAACGATCCACCAGGTGGCACTGTTGCTCCAGAGTATGCTCGCGTTACTGCACTCACACACACACACACACACTCGTCTGCTCCCCTCAAAGGATTTTGCTCGGGAGGAAAAATGAGTGTGACACAAAGTCAGATTGTGTGAATGCCTGCCATTTACATCAGCTATGCGATCTCAGATGTGGATGAAAACTTCAGATTCAAAAAACACTTGATGAGCACTTTAATGTGTGTGCGACCCACTCACAGGTTGGTGTTTGGTGCCCTGGAGCTAATCAGACTCTTAGACGCTCACGCTGATGGTTTGTGCGTGTGTGTGAGGGGGAGAGAGGAAGAGACAGAGAGCCAGGGGAGGAAAGGTGAGAGGAGCTGCCTGTAAGCGCTGGGATTGAGCCGTCGTCCAATCTATTAGCCCTCGGTAAGAGGAGGCCAGGGGGTCACAGAGAGAGCTGGTGATCTAAAAGTCGCTGGTGTAGAGGCAGAGAAAATAGTCTTCAAGGTGCAGAGGCCTTGGAAAAATATAAATCAGCACATCTCAGTCAAGGAGGAGGTTTTAGTTAAAAGTCAAATCCACCCTGAAACACTGTAACATCACTGTAACATCAGGTTTTTGGTGCAAGTCCCTCTGAATCAAAGAGCTTCTCTCCAGACTCACTGACATCCAACAGTCTCATAGGGAGAAATCCATTGCGACGGAGGCAGAGATACCAATTTCTACGCCTACTGTCGGCTCAATAGACCAGAATTCAATGCAGCCAAAGCAGATTTTGCATTTTGAGTAAAAGAGCGTGACTTTTTTCTCGACTGGAAGAATCTCGCTCCTTTGCTCCTCGCTATCACTGGCTCTGTTGCTTTTTGCTCCAGCCGCCCACTCGAGTAACCCAAAGCGACATGCACAGACGCGTTTCTTGAGGGGTTGTGCAAAGTTGTTCTGGAAAACGTACGAAGCCGCCGAGGAAGACGAAACGTCAGGGCGAGGGAAAGTGACTTGGAAGGAAAAATTCTTGGAAAGCATTCATCACACATTAATGATACTGTACTGATTTTATAAGAATACCTCATTGTAGATTTTGAAGTGAATTTTCATTGGTCTTATCTGCAACTTATTTCTTACTAATGCTCATAGAAAGGCCAAGTTAAAGGGGCACGCCACCAATTTTATATATGAAGGTCAGTGAAGAATGTGGCTCAGGTGGGAGTTTTCCAACGTTTTGAAAAAATAACCCTGATGATGTCATAGTGATGTCACCAGGGTTGTCTTATCCTGGGCTTGAGAATCTACTCTTCAAACTAAAGGTGAGGGGTTTGAAAGAAGTCGGTACGTAGGAGGCACTGGAGATCTAATGAAAGAGGATCCAGTGTATTTGTAGCTTGACCCATGTTAGGGACTAAAAATCAGGATATCTCGGCCTCTGCTGGTTCGATTTTTGTATTTCATTCATTCTTTTTTAAAAATCTGTCTGTTGTGAGCTCCTCAAATGTTTGCGAGCGGCAAAACGAAATTGCTTGAGCATGTTGATTAAGTCAGGCATCAAAATGAGCAGTTGATTGGCTCATACACTGACACAAGAGAGTAATAAGACCTTCTATGAATAGGAGCATTTGCAATATATCATTACAGCGTGTGTATGTTTTCGCACTAAAGAATAGTAAAAACAGCTAATGACAGTGTTTGCCCTGTTCGTGATTAAGGCTTTGTGAAACACACACACACACAGATTGAATGCAAAACCTGCTGGATTTTTAAGGTGTGTGGGAGAAACTGAGAGAAAAACGGTGTTGGAGAGATATCTCGGTGATTTCCATCCAGATCTGACAGCGTGCGAGGCCAAGCAGTCCATTGATTGGATAGTATGGAGTCTATAATTCACAAGGCACCTCGATTACATGGCCTAGCTCCCTGCTAATGCATCTATTATTGGAACAATTGAGCCAGAGTGTGTAGGTTCCGGTTATGGCGCGCACACACACACACACACACACACACACACGCACACACAGACACTTTTTTTCCCAGCAAAGGTTGCTCTTACACATATGAGCACCAAGTTGCATGTATTTCTTCTCACACACACACACTTGTGCTGTAATTTGTCCATGTCCCCCTGTGAGGACAGAAGGGCGTCTGGCTCTACTGAAGTCCCTAATGGCTCGTCTGTGGCACCCGCTGTGAACGCGTGGTCAGACTAAAGGTCATATTTATTTCTGGCCTGCTGATGTGGAGAATGGAGCTGTGGAGATAATAGACTTCCTCTTTTCTCCTCTGCTCTCTGTTGTGCTCTTCATCACACTCCTCCTCCTCCTCTTTCTCCTCCTCCTCCTCCTCCTCCTCCTCTTCCAAACCAGGCACTTAGCTCGGGGCTGGAGGAGACCTACTTGTGTCTGGGGCTACATCGACACCCTACATTAGTTATGAGAATAGAGTTGTGGTCTTTGCATGTGTGTGTGTGTAAATGGTGGAATGCAAAGTGCAGGGTAGATTAACTCCTTGTCTCATGGTTGTTATTTTTGGAAATCCTGGTAACAGCCCTAGTTAGGGGCTTTGAAACCTTCATGTGCACCTCCAAGCGTAACTATGGAGATGAGTCACCGTACCACCACACAGCCCGGCCCAAATCTGCCGAATCTTTACCTCCATCAGGATGGAGATTATTATCAGCCAGCAGCTGACTGCCTGCGGGCTGAAAGGATACTGAGGATTTTAGGCTGAAGTTGCTGGTTTCTGATATTTTGTTTAAATTTGACAAGGACCACGTAGTGCTGCAGCTAACTACTATATTCATTATTGATTAACCTGTCAGATCGTATTTCTATTAATTGCCCATGCCCATAAGTTTCCTCAAATCCAAAGTGACATATTCAAATCACTTGTTTTGCCTGTCGTACCCCCACAGCCCTGTCAGACGAGCTCAAGAACCCCTCAATAGATACCACCTCTCATACCGCCTTGAAGCAGAATGTCGTTTAACACTATTAATTATAAGAACGAGAATATTATTACAATATTTCTTTCCTACATAGTGATCCTGGATTTGTCAGTGTTTAGGCTTGGTCTCTTTTCGGTCCACCACTCTGGTCCAGGCTGAACATCCACTCGATGGATTGCCATGAAATTTTGTGCAGACATTCTTCATTGTTCCCAGATAATGTATCGTAATGACCCTGTTGATCCTTTGACTTGACCTTTAGCGCCACCACGAGGTGTTTTGGTGAAATGTCTCGACAACTATTGGATGGATTGCGGTGACACTTGGTACGCACATTCATGCCCCCGTCAGGATAAATTGCAATAACTTTGGTGATCCCTTAAACTTTCCTCTAGCGTCATCATCAGGTTAAATTTTTAATTTGGGATCTAAATTAAATGATCTACTGTTAACACACCTCGAGGACAAAATCAACACTGTGTGGAGGTCACTTTATTGGCAAATTTTAGTTACTCAGCGTTTCATTCTTCTCAGGGTGGAGCATTATTTAATATCGTCATATAATGCAAAAACTCTCCACACAGACAGGAAAGCTGCACAGTATGTACATTTTCAAGAAAACATTATTCAATCACTAGATGACTGTACAAGCCATCTTTTGAGACAAAGTTTTGATTTATTATTTGCCGACATTCCAGTATTTTTAGAACAGCTGATGTGCGGCTCATCAGCTTACTTCACCAGCATATATACTTGTTCAAGAGCTCAGTAATTATAACAGCTTTGGAGAAGCCATTACTCAGGAAATTGTTTTGGGTGACAGCTTTGTTACATTAACAGTTTTGAGATATTGTTTAATATTTTATTTTGCTGTGGTCAGGGAGGAACTTGTGGATGACAGTGACAGCCCAGAATATTTTATTAAGGGCAAACATCAGCTGAATATATCAGAGAATTCATAAGAGGGCTTCAGCTCCTTTGGCTGGAAACTGTGGTAGCACAATAAAAATGGCTGGTGTTTGGATGTATGAGCCCAGATGACCAAGAAGATGATGGTTTTCTTGTCCTGCTGACAGTTGTATGAAATGAATATAAGAATAATATTACAGCTGACAATAATTCACTTGTAATTGTGTTGTTGTTAACATCTAGTAGGTGTGTACTTATTGTACGTATTGTAATTTCCGAGCAGAGTTTGGTTTCATATTTTCTTGATACAAGTTTAATGAACACAGTAGACAGTGTTTTCCTCCCCTACATTTATCTTGGATTAGTTTCTTTCTTCAGAGTTTTATAGTAGCTTCCAAAAAAGTATGTTTTACTGTGGCAATAAAGCTGTTCCCTGTGAGCCAGATAGATATCGTTCTGTATAACTTCTGTCAGCTGAAAAAAGGTAAAACCTGATTTTATCAAAGCAGTTCATCTTACGGATGGAAGAAAAGTGCATTATTAATCCAGCAAGTATGGCGTGAAAGTGGGATTCTGTTTTTTTCCTCATTTGAAAACTGTAAGTTATTAGTTTATGCATATTGCTGTGTGTAGTGTCGGTGTGTATTTTATGTATTTGAAGTAGTTTAAGTGCATAAAATCTCACTCTGGTCTCCCTCCTCTGCAGTGGAGCTGCGTCAGGCCATCGTAGCCATGATGAACAGGAAGGACGAGCTGGAGGAACAAAACACGTACGTTGGGATATATTCTCCTTATCTGCTGCTCGCAAACCCCCAAACACACACACACACACACACACTTACGCCCACATACTCACAGTCAGACTGGAAGAAGATATCGAAATGACCTTTCTGTATAAATTGTGTCAGCTTGTTTTCTTTTTATCCTGAGATGAGAGGGTTTTTTTTTTTGTGCTGACTTGGGGGCAGGAAAACAGTTTTGTTGTGTTTTTGTTTTTAGCAATAAGCCACCAGAGACTGTGATTTACACTCAGTTAACAGCTGCAAAAAAGGGTCGTTGAGCAAACTGCAGAGCATAGTTTAATACAGTTCTGTTGTAACGACCTAAAAACCACAGTATTATGTTTGTACAACTCTGTGATTAATCTGAAATAAATGTGAATCTTCTGCCAAGCCGTATTATGATTTTTATGATAAACTGTGATTTGTACTTATTAAAACAACAGCGATGCAATCACAGATGTTTGTTGATTAAGTGTTTTGTATCAGAGCTGAATGTGATTCTGCCAGTCAGCTATTACTGCAATTAAAGAAGCTTAATAATGTTTATCTGATCTGCTGTTTATGAAAATAACATTACCAGAATGTCAACATTTAGTGTGTCTAAATGTAGAGAATTAGATCTGTACAAGACGTATCACCTGAATGTAATCGGGACAGAAAACTGTATTTTGTATACAAACGTACTTGTGATCTACTTCATGTGTTTGAAAGGTCTCTTCGCAGCCTGCTGGATGGGGAGATGGAGCACTCGGCAGGCCTGAGGCAGGAAACTGATCTGCTGAAGAGGAAGCTGGCAGAGCTGGAGGAGAGACACACAGCCAAGGTCCAGGCGCTGGCCAGGTGAGACACAGCTGGGATGTCTGTAGACATTAATATTGTCATTTCAGCCTCCAATATGGAAGATTAAAGCTGCCAAGATTCTGAAAGACAAACCGAGCCATCCTATCAACCAATAACACAGATTAGAGCTGTAACAAAGAAGAGCTTCCCATCAGTCCCAACTGAGACGGTGTAGATTTACTTTTGATTTTAGAGGAAGTAACTAGAGCTGAAATGGTTAGTCGATTAATTAATTAGTCGGCTTTCAATTAATTGGCAATTATTCTGATAATCTTGTAAGCCATTTTCAAGCAAAAATACCCCAAATTCACTGTTTCCAGAATCCCAAATGTGAGTATTTTCTGCCTTTCTTTGTTTTATATTCACAGTAAATTGAATATTTTGGGGTTTTGGACTGTTGGTCAGAAAAAGATGCATGTGTAGATGTCGCCTTGGGCTCTGGGGAAATTGTAATGGGCATTTATTACTATTTTCTGACATTTTTATAGACCAAATGGTTAATTGATTTTACCGAGAAAATAATCAGCGGAGCAACCAGTAATGAAAACAATTATTAATTACCGCCCTTGAAATAACAAAACAAGAGAAAAACAAAGCTTCCACAGTCCACCGGTCTTGCACAAAAAACGGATCCATGAATAATGGTGGAATATGTTGCCAAGATTTTCCTTCAGAGCTTTAAACTCCAAACAAATGATCTTCTGTTTCGTCCTGTAGAAGTGTGAAGTTTCCTAATGTAGTTCTGTATGACTGTTACTGTCTTTTATCACTCTGTATCTTCAACCAAGAAATTACAATACTGACAGTTGTCTGGCACATTTTGCAGTTTACTCTAATCAGCATACAGTCATTTTAAATGTCAGTATGAGAAAAGTGTCTATTTTTAGGAGAAAATCCAGCGGAAACATCTGGTGAAGAGGTTATATAGCTAATGTCTTTTTAGTCTGAGGACAAAAGTTACTTGGACGTTGTGTCCTCCTGAAAATTGAGAGTAGCTCTGTACGGCTGGTGGGAGGAATTTTCCCAAGAGTGCTGGAAAACATTTTAGAGAAGCCAGAATTTGAATCACTTGACATTGTAATGATTGTGCCACTGGTAGTGGTCATTAACCTATCAACCCCCTGCAGATATATAATGGCTGTTTCGTGCTGTGGGACAGTACATTTTTTACATAATGCAGATTTAATTGCATGGCCATCCAACGCCATTTTAATCGACCTTTCTCGCATCAGACATTTTGACTTGTCGTGTTGTTGTCATGTTGCTTTGGGTTACACAAGTCGAATACAGTTGTTATTAACGTTATTAGCTGCACCTGCGTTTGACACGTCAAAGATGACGAGCCAGTTTGGCAACCCGTGTCTTCTCCCAGTTTATTTTATATCTACAACTTTAAACCAGAACGTTTCCAGTCAGCACACCATCAGTATCAGTTGTGTAGAAGCTGTAGTAGCCCCAAGGACCTCCATGTCTGGGATTAAAGCTGCTTTGTTGCTGCCGATTGTGCCGGGCTTCCTCATACCTGCAGTAGCTGCATCAGTGTTTTACATATAATCACACAAGCCTTATCCAGACAGGAAATGGAACTATATTTGTGCAACTATCACTGCTAAGTCTCCGTATCCAGTTCAGTCCGTTCATGATTAAGAGTATTGGAGGATGAATGTCAGAGGAACTTTTCCCCTTTCAAACTCATTGTGAAGTGTTACATTTCCTTCTCTAAATCACACACACACACACACACACTTTTATCCCAATAAGTGACCACCTACTGTTTCCCTGAAAGTGAATTGCGTCACCTCTGCATCTACAATTGATTGCCTGTATGCCAGAAGTCCTCAGTCAAGCCCTGAGCCCTTTAAATAGAGGATTAGTCATCCTTCAGCAGTCTAAACAGAAAGCCCCAGCAAGTCTGTGTTCAGATAGTAGCCTCCTACAGTAAGTCAAGCCACCAGCTAGGATTGATCGAGTGACTCAAGTTAAGTGTGTTGGGACTGCTGAAGCTGATGGGTTTGTAGTTTGGCGAGAACAGCGCAGCCGCTGACGGGGGCTTTTTCAGACGTGATGATTTTCATCTTCACATGGAACTATTTAATGGAGCTGAAATGGCAAGAGAGTTGGAGAAAAAGAGTGTACGAGGAACAAGGGACGGCGTCATGACCGCCTCACTCTCCCTGCAGGTGACTGTGGCATACAGTGTGCTTTTCCGTGCAACCACACACACTCAGACACACAAAGCCCATCCTATAGTCCGCCGCTAAATCTCAAGTGCTGCTTTTCCTCCTCAGCCAAATCTGTCTCGATCAATAGCGGCTATAAATACCACTGAAGGAGCAGCTAGCCACTGAATGAGGGCTGGAAGCTGTCAGCATCATTCAGTGAAAGAGGCTACTGGCAACGGTTGCTATGTATCCCACAATTCTTTGTGATTCACTCGTACTGAGGGTGAATTGGGAGACATAAAATCTGACACTGAGCGGTAACATCTTCACACTTGAAAGGGCAGTTGGCTCGCTCGTTGACCGACAGCTAGCTGAAGCACTTAACTGCCGTTGAGTTAATTGACACGTTATTTGAGACAGATTGTTTAATCTGCACTAACTTTGACAGGAGTCACTTTGGTGAGAGCAGAAATTTTCAGGTTAAATGTTTATCTTCAACACCAGATGGTCCCGCTCTTTGAGGAAGATGCCGCCAGTCATCTGCTTCTTTTAGTGCTTCTCCTAGTAATCGCACTTTTATAGTAGAGCTGCACCCAAACCCAAGGAAGGAAGTGGCGTGTGTGTGTCTGTAGCCCGGCTGTATATGGGGGTGGAGGAGGATGAGCGAGCCTCCATAGATAGATTTCGGCTGACGTAGACTCCAGCAGAGGGGAGTGGGCTAAAATGAGCCGCTGCTCACTTACTGAGTTACTCACACACAAAACTCACATATACAGCAGGACCCTTACTCACACATCCATCCAAATATAACATGAGCATGTAAGACCTTGACACATACAGTAGCAGCCCACATACTCGCTCTCCCAGACTGTAGAAATCCGAGCGCACATGTAACAATCCTCATGTATGTTCGTACTCTTTCCTCTAGTGGTAATCTGCAATATCCTGAAAGTGACTGTAGTCAACTGTTAATTAACTGTTATTGAACTTTCCACTGGTGGCAAATCAAATATTACAATATTATTGACTGAACACCTCAATATTGCGGCATAATTTAAGGTATCATTGTGGAATAATTTAAGGTATCACTATTGGGGCTTTCATAGCATACAGTATTTACACACAGGAACATTTGGACAAAACAATCTTTGGTAATATGACTGTGATAACAAAGCAAATACAGATATTTGGTTGTCAAGTTACTGCAACACTGAGATAAGGAAATTGTTAACATAAACACACGTGTGTCTTTTTGCAGTTTAAAAACACTAAGAAAATGGTGAGTCTTTCTCTAGATAAATGATCTTACTGATCGTGTCACGTAATTTTCAGACAAACAGTCAGCAGCTAATTAGCTGGGTGGTTGTCGAACAGTAATCAGTATCTCCCAGGTAAACTTTTGAGCACATCATAAAATTGTTTTATAATGATAATAATGTGCAGAGCTGTCAACATTAGAGGTCGTCAGTCAGATATTAAAACTTTTACATTGTCAGCTTCCCCACAGATTATCATTATTACAGTAACTATGTACCTGTTACTGCTCATTCAGCAGCATTCGCACTATCTCTTTATTCTGACTTCTTATTCTTCTTTCATACGTTTTTCAGTCGACTGCTACCTCTGCGTATTTTCAGGTACAAAAACCACTCAGATATCAAAATGCTCAGCTCTTAGGAGCTTTTTCTACCTCTTTTTACCTCTTTTTCCGTTTTTATAATGGAAGTGAATGGGAGTAATCTTCAAATCCTCTTCAAACCCACTCCACTTTGAAGCTCTACTACTTCAACATACTTTCAGCTACAGACTTGATTTAAACTTAAAACAGGTCACAAGACTTTGAACTATGAAGCTTATATTCAGCTTTTTGATATCTTGTACAGTTTTTAAATGATCACAGTTTAAGTTCTATGCTTTTTTCAGTCCTTTTCTGAGTTTACACAGATATTGCGCTGCCTGGTGTGTTACATGACCTGTGTTGTCACCCGCTAATCCTCCTCCGCTGTTCTGCTTTTTCAAAATTTGACTTATGAAAACGTTTTTCAGGCAATGCATTTCAGCTTCCAGCATTTCTACAGGAGAAACATTTTTTGGTAAATAAATATCACTTTTGAATACATTATATATTTAAAAAATAGTCAGTATCACAAATGCACATATTATCTAACTAAATACCAAATTGGTCAGTTTAGATTTGGAAAACTACTGAAGCTTACTTGCATGTTGACCTCAACCACAAGTAACAGCATCGTTTGTTCAGATTTTTTTGCTGAAATAAGTTTGTGATTATGCATGGCACAAACCAATCTTGTTTAATATTGTGTAGACCACAAATGTAATTGTAACTTATAGAAAATAATAATAATTTAAAGGTAACCTGTAGAGTTTTTGACCACTAGTAGCGCTAATGAGCAATGTTTTTATGAGTGGGTCTCAGTTTTGTTTGTATATTGTGCACACGTACAAGACGCGAGCACGCAGGCAACGTGATACATAACACATTCATGCCGATGGAACTGCTTGACAGTTGGTGGCAATAACACCCCCCAAAACATAGTAATGAGCTAGCAAATGTAAGGAAGAAGACTGTTAGCAAGCAAACATGTATGTAAACAATGCAGGGTTTAAAATATTCCAAAAATCGTCTTTTGTAAATGTTTTATGAGGAAGGAAATTCACACATGCAGTATTTTTTGGTGCGAAACACTGAATGTTAACAGAACTTTGTTTGTTTACAAGAAAGGTCCACAAGGGTACCTTTAATTGCCTTTAATTGCAATTGAATATTAGTCTGAAATATCGCAATTAATTATCTCCGTATCTTCATCACACACCGGCTTTTATTTAGTTACTATCGCTGCTAATGATAACAGACATTGAGTCATTAAAAAACTGTTGCTTTAAAAATAGATGTCCAAAACCAAAATGGCCTTGCTCTGAATGTCTAGCCCTCAGACTCATTCCCTCAAGGGGACACACACACACACACACACACACACACACACACATACAGGCTCTCTCTTTCCCCACAACTATTTCTTGTCCCCCTTTTTAGACATCAGTTGGCAGAGCAGAAAGCAGGCCTCTCGCAGCAGGAAGATGGGAAAGCGGCCAGTCGAGTGGGCTCGGGCCAGGAAGTGGTACCTCGTCACTGGGAGAGGGGGCGGTTGGACAGGCGGACACATACGCGCACACACACAGACACACACAAAAGAAACGGGAGCAGATGCCTTTTTCTTAGCTGGCAGAGCAGCCGTCTTTTCTCCAGGCAGTCTGGTACGGCTGATCTAAGAAGTGCAAGAGAGAGCGGCTGTGAAGTTTGCCTAGTTTACTTGTTGGGAGTGTTTAGGCTTACTGTTTTCTTTCTTTGGGAAGTCAATTATGTCACTCTGCCCAGGGGGGCCTTTTTCCTTCAATGCTGAAGTTTTAACAACCCAGCTCTGCACCCCGTAGCCTTGTTGTGCCTGAGTCTGGATATATATGTGTGTGTGTGTGTGTGTGTTTGTACAGCTCTGGGCATTGAGCCTTTGGAAGTGTGACACAAGAGTGTATGCTTGAAGTTTTTTTTTTTTTTTCTCAGAGAGGCTGAGCAGTAAATTGCACTCAGGAGCATTACCCAGCGACTGAGCTGTCTGTCTCTGAAGGCGTCTTTGTACCTCTCATTTACTACTTCCAAACAAAACCAGATCGTACCTGAAGAACAGCCAATTTAGCTGTTTTTATTGCACATTAAGACGACTACCGAGCACGGGGATAATAAAGGAAGAGTTAGGGGGAATACGAGAGTGAGAAAAAAATCACCCCAGGGCTTCAACTCAACTTAAGTAATTACTGCGTGTAGTTTAAGTTTAAGCTTCCCCTCTTGAGGTACTTTTTTGCTCGTTCTTCAAGTGAAGATAAGATCCTACATCCTTCCCTTCTTTCTAATAGTCTCTTACAGTATTTGCTTTATTTGAAAAATACTCAAACTTCACAGTCGGCTCTAACTTTCTCTTTCTTTCACACAAAATATTTACTTTATCTAAAATATTGTCTTTATCTCTCAAGCGCACACTGTTTCCCGCTCTTTAACCATCTCCTTTATTTGCACACAAAACAGTTACCATTTCTTTAAATCTATCTCTAAGGCACAGTCTTTCTTTCTCTCACTGTTTCTTTTAAACACAAAAACATTCACAAATCTCCTTGTGCACAAACACTGTTCGTCTTCCGCACTTGTCTCTCACAAGAAGAAGACGAGATGACTTCAACAGTTTTATTAACCAACATAGTTAATAGGCTTATCCTCTGAGCGTACATTCACACTAACTATATTTCTGGGTCAGACTATTGCCCTTAATGAGAAAGTGGCTTGTGGCTGGTCCCATATCAGCTGGGCGAAGGATGCAGTTTTCGCAACGGAGATGCCGAGCAAGTACTTCACTTTCGACACACTCATTTAAAACTTTGCTGTCCCTTAAGGCAGAGACACTTAGAGTTTCAGATGAGTTTCAAACGCTCCACATGTCCAGTGATGCAACATTCACTAGAAGCAAAGCATTAGACAACTTAATGGATCGCTTTCAATTGGAAAGCACTGACAGAGAGCCAAAGCTGCAGTTTCTTGCTACAGTTTTGGGGTTGAAAAAATTGTACAGTGTTGTCACTCCCAGAGGGCTTTGTAGTTTAGTTTTGTTTGGTATCCATCAATCATGATCCGTCCTGTGGGTCTGAATAGTGGTTGTCCACTAAACTGATTTGTAATGATGGACTCGCCAAAGGTGTTGAGGAAGTGAGTGCAACACAGAAATCTAGGATTGCAGCTTAAGTGGATATTTAATAACATGCAACTATTCAATTGTATGGACGCAATGTAAACACTGTGTAGTTTACTCACTGGCTCAAATATATAAAGCAGAATTTAGCAGGGCATACAACAGAAAATATCAGTAATGTTTTCCTTTTAATGTGGAGAAATTCAGATGCAACTGTTGCTGAGTCTTCAAATCAGCCACTTGCATGGTGCACATAGAAGTGGCGCTGAAATATTTGGTCGATTTGTGGTTCTCAACCTGAGGGTCCGTTCTCAACCTGAGGGTCCGCCCGAGTGCTCATGAGATAAATCTGAGTGGTCACGAGATGATTAACAAGATAGGAAAGAAGAAGAAAAGACATTTAATCTCCACAAACTTATGTTATAGCCATCTCTTTGGTCCAGACTGAAATATCTCAACAACTATCCGATCGATTGCCATGAAATTTGGTGCAGATATTCATGGTGCACAGAGGATGAATCCTAATGACTTTGATGAACCGAGACTTTTGATCTGGCAACACCAGCAGGTCAAAACCGTTCACTTTATCCTGTGAAATATCTCAACATCTACTCGATGGATTGGCACAACGTTTTGATCAGACATTCATGGTCCCCAGATGATGTATCTTAAGGACTTTGGTGATCCCCTTTTTTTTCCTCTAGCGCCATCATGAGGTTGACATTTGTGGTTAGTACATTTGTGGTTAGAAGAAGAAGTGCAGCCTCATAGAACCGTTAGCATGGCTGTAGACTCTTAGTCTCGTTTCATCAGAAATGCTAGTTTTACATCTTCAGAACTCTTAAAAACTATTCAAATGAAGTCTGAGAAAGGAATCACTCTTTCCCTTCTCGGGCTGTTTGGAAAAACACTCTGAACTGTCTTTCCAGTTCAAACTCAAAATATGTCTGTGTGAGTGAATGACACAATAAATGTCTGGGCATGTTGAGGCATGCGGTGGAGAATTTTCATGTCAGTAACTTGCAGGTTTATTGCACTTGGGAGGGTGGGGGGGACAAGAAATTATGTGGTTGATTTAGCATGTGGCGGCCTGAACTGCTGTACGACCTGAGGGAAGCCGCTCGAATACAGACAGGACACAGAGGGTGTATCTTACACCTCCAGGTCGTGTTTTATCAGTCTGCTCTGAAATTGGATTTGAAAATGTACTGTGCAGGTGAGGCTGTTGTTAGAGCAATGCTCCCTCCTATTTCCCTCCCAATTTCCCTCAAGACTGCTTATATTGTATATGCATGTTGTAACGTAGGTGTGATCTGTCTGTTTCCATCATCTGATGTAATGATGTAGAGAATTTTGTCTTCTGGTTAAACCTAGTCCTGCTCCAGTGTAAAATTTCAATAAATCTGCAATTGTCAAGCAATAACAAGCTTGGCTGATATGCCTGATTACTGATAATTCCCTTTTAGTGGCTAACGAGGCTGAGATTGATCAAGTATATTTCACAAGGTGACATTTTTCTTGTTTAAACATTCATTTTGTTTTTCATATCGAGCTGTGGTTTCCGTCTTCAATAATGCAAAAAGCAAGCACATCAAATCAGCAGAAAACATTTCAATTGTATCAGAGTGATCAATAATTCAACAAAATGTGTTCATTACCAGGCTGTTGTAACCTGTTCAATTGAATTTCAAGCACAGGCGCAACACTTAAAGTATTGTTTGTGCAAAGAATCATTTATTCACAGCAATGCTAATCAATGATTCTCCTAACAAAGAAGACTGAACAAACGGTAGTGTTCTTGAATAACTGAAGAGCTTTTGGGAATTCATTTCTATTGGCAGCATCTTAGATTGTGGTTTAGAGCTGTTGAAATGATGTAGGTACATAATGTATTGCAAGCGATTACGGCACTGATGGCACAGTTTTTCTCAATTTTCAGCACCTGTTGAAGTGATGAATCAATAGCCCTGAAGGAAGCCCATTTTTTGTTGTTGTGAATATGGATTT
This sequence comes from Oplegnathus fasciatus, assembly GCA_003416845.1. Taxonomy (NCBI): domain Eukaryota; kingdom Metazoa; phylum Chordata; class Actinopteri; order Centrarchiformes; family Oplegnathidae; genus Oplegnathus; species Oplegnathus fasciatus. The sequence goes on along the minus strand of NTHP01000397.1, from coordinate 115,097 downwards.
AGGTTTGCCTAACTAATAAAACAGAAGACCAGACGCACGTCATAGGACTCGTATTCAGCCACATGACTTAATGGGGAGGCTCTAAGTACATCCGAAATGAAAAATTGGGCCACTTTTATGAGGGGCGGGTTTGAGGCTCTAATTGTCCTACTTGGTATCAGTCAAATCTGGCAACACTGGTGTCGGGAACATGGTGTACATTTGGTTTATCAGAGGTTTTTTTTGCTGTGGCTGGGAATGAATTTGAGAAGTGCAGAATTTAGGGGTCGAAAAGGCAAAACATTTCGCTAAAAAGGGCTAAAAACCTTAGTAGATCCAAATGTAACAGCAGAGTCGGGTGATGACTCAAATGCGTGGTAGCTCTTTACGAGCGACACCTTTCAGGTCACTCATTTGATCCGAACTTTAAAATGTCTTTAAAAAGTCAACACACATCAGAAGGCAGCGTACGTACAAACTGGACACATGTAGTTGTGTGCACTTGAAGATTGATGTTTCACTTTTGTAAAGATGTCATCTCTGTGTCTGTGTGAGACTAAAAGGAACACACAAGACAAAAGAGCTGAAGTAATCGAGGTATTTTTTACCTGAGCGTCAAGTATCGGTGCCGTTTCACTCACATTTTGTCAAATGTTGTAATCTGTCTGCTGGTGTAACAACAGACACAAGACTCATTCTCAGTAAAATGAGACGCATCTGAATGTCTGAGTATCTCCCCGAGCCCCTACACAAACACACACACACATACTTAGAGCAAGAGGCGTGTATCAGCTATAATTTAATCAGGCTGGAACAGCGTCTGGGCTGCGGGTGGTTCTGATAACAACGACGTGGACGGCTCCTCGGAGAGCTCGTCATGTGGATTCAGGAGGTCTCCCGGCAGGCGCCTCCTTTGTTGGTGGGGAATGAGGGCTGATAAGCAGGGCACCAAAAATCACCCGTGGAGAATGAGGGGTGGGGGGACGGCGGCGGAGCAAGACAAAGGCTGTTAAATTTAACCGCCAAGGGCATAAAGCCACACTCCAACTCTGATTGATTTCCTCCCCAAAGTCGATGATGTTCAACCGGTTACGGCTTGTAAAGAGACTGCCTCTGTCTCTCACTTCTTTATCACTGTGTCTTTGTGTCTGCGTCCTCGTCTGCAGTCCAACACACACACACACACACACACACACAACCACTGCTATGAGTAGTGCAAATGTAGGACTGTAGCTAAAGTGGGCCAAAACTCTGACCCCATTTACACCTGTCATTAACCTGCGTCCTCAACCCAGACTGTGTTCACCTGATGTGGCTGGATTACATTTACAAGTGGTGCATCTCTGAGATACTGAACACTGAAATTCGGTTTGGCTCTCGCTTGTTAAACGCTTACATAGAGTGAGACATAGAAGAAGACTTTATCACGGAGAACTTTCCTTCATACGTTCAGCTCCTTCCAGTCTGTAGATTTTGATATGAAGATCATGCAGTAGATAACGTTTATTTATGTGTTTTAGGGTTGGCGGTACCGAACTTTATTACAGCTTCCCAGATGTTTGTGCAATGGTTCCTTCCCTTTTATTTCTTCTGGTATTAATTTAAATTGTTAATTTGGTTTCCTGGTTGCTTTCTGTGTTGATTTATCCTCAGTTTTTGTGATATAACAACTACAGTTGGCTTGATATTTAAATGACAAAGCACAGGTGTACTCGTACTGATGTCCTTATGAGATCTGGCATCCCTTTTGTCAAACATTTCCCCTGATGAAAGTCTAGTGACACCTGAACATTACACCTACACTGCTGAACATCTCATTACAAAACCATGGGCATTAATCTGCTGCTATAACAGCATGCAGTCTTCTGGGATGGTTTTCCACTATAATTAGGAGACTGGCTGCAGGAATTTGCTTCCATTAAGCCACAAAAGCATTATTGAGGTCGAGCACTGATGCTGGCCAGTAAGGCCTGGCAGCAGGTTCATCCTAAATGTGCTGGATGGGGTTGAAGTCAGGCCTCTGTGCAGCCCGTCAAGTCAGTCAGTCCTCCGCTCCAAACTAGGTAAATCATTCCGTCTTTGGACACTTTCAAACAGGAAAGGGCCCTCCCCAAACTGTTGCCACAAAGTTGTAAGTACACTATTGTCTAAAATATCATTATATGTTGTTGCAGATTTCCCTTAGCAGGAACTAAGGGGCCTAACTCAAACAAACCAAAAGTACGTGGACAGCAGTGTCCGCGATTTAGTGTGCGTGCATTGGACCAAATTCTTGGTATTCACATGCTTAAAAATCCACAATCTTGCCTTACTTGCTCCCCAACCATCAATATCTTCACAATCAATTTTCGACTGAAGCTGGACTTACGCTTCTCCAGGCTGCATCTTCATCTTCTACCCCAGCTGCCTGCCTCCCTGTTTGCTTACTGTTTGCATCTTTAGTGCATTTCTACCTGGAATTTCTGCCTTTTGTGCAGAAAATCTGATGACAGTGTAACCATCAAAGATTCATGTTAATATCAGGTGTAAAGGCGGTCTCTGGGCCACCTGTTACTGGCCTGACTGCAGTTGTGCTGTAGGCGGGTTGAAGTGCGAGTCAAGTCACATCTCCGTAAATATATCTCAGTCTGACCACCTGGATTAGATTTCAGATGTTTTTATTTTCATCATTCCTCAGGAGACAAGATGTCACAACAAGTTTCACACCATCTCCCTCTACCGCATGCTGTCATAAAACAGAGTAAACAACTTCCTGTTACCGGCTTGGTGCAGCTCCCAGAGTTGTTGGACAGAAAATGAACCCTTTGTCAAGTTGTGACTGGTAACATCTTTACTGTGACAACCACAGCCAGCAGATGATTATTTTGTCTAAATGCACAAGCTTGATATAGTCTGTTATGAATTACAGGAAGGATATTTGACATTTAAAAAATCTGAAATGTATTGCTCCTTACTTTGAGTGTTCTGTGGTTATAAGCTGTGTGTGTTTGTGTTTGTTTATGCAGGGAGAATGAGGTCCTGAAGGTCCAGTTGAAGAAGTATGTGGGGGCGGTACAGATGCTGAAGAGAGAGGGGAGCCAGGGCAATGATGGTAAACCACACACACACACACACACACACACGCACACACACACACACACACACACACACACACACACTGCATCATTATGACCTGAAATTAGATTTCATATCTGTGTCCCAGTCCATCTATTTTGCTCTCAAACAGAAATGCTCATAGATGCACACACAGAAAAATAAGGTCATCAGTTTCCTCCACATCCCAGATCAGTTCTGATGCATTTCTCAGGGGCTCAGATGACTAACCTCCCTTTTTAAGGTGTGTAGCCCCATCAAACAGAGTGAGCCTCTCACTCCTCTGTCTCTCTGACTCTGACTTACCCTTTCTTTTTTTGTTTTTGGGTAGATTTGATAACTTTGACTTTGTTTTGCTGTTGCTTGGGGATGTAAGCGGTGCTCTGTGTAAAGACTGGCGAGATAAGCCCCTGCTGTATCAAAGGCAAATAAAATGAACATGGCAGATTATAGAGGGCCACATAATGGCTAATTGCATTTTGGGGGATAGAAGGGAGAGCGGTTATCTGTGACGCCCTGAAGGGTTTATGTGTTTGTGAGTTTTATTGTATGTTTTTGTGAGACACAGAGGTAAAGAGATGTGTAGAGCTTTGTAATATCAAGTTAATGATGTTTTATTTTTTTTTTAAAGAGGCCATAAGAACAAACAACTATGTGGTGCTATAAGTCCTTTTAATAGTTCAACAGAATTCCAGCATGGATTTTAGTGATTGTGTTCTCATTTATTTATTTATTCATTTAGGTGGAAGAGAAAGAATATATAAGAAAAAATCGTTTTGTACATTTATATCACAGTATCATGATCAAGATAGATAGAGATAAATAAATAACATTATCTCTGATGGTAGACAAAGTTATATCATCAGTTTTGGGCAAGTTTTTGAAAAATGAACTCACTATGTATTATTCATTAAAAAAGTAATTACTTATTTTGCTTATATTTTATATTTATGCTACTTTGTGTATTTTAATATGTCTTTACTTGTATAGTGTTTTATTATTTGCATGCTGTGATGAATCTGTCTGATCTGCACCATGAGCTCACCAAGGCGAGTTCCTTACAACGTTTGTTGTAATGGCAGTAAAGTTAAGTCAACTCAACTCAACAGCAAGAATAATTACATTAATTGTTACTTCACTGTTGTAACTCAGCCCAGCTCAGTCACAAGGAGTCTTTAAACACCTCCAAGACCTCCACACATGTCACTTGTTCTGTATTTAACACTTGCAGAAATAGAAAACGAGACATTATGCGTTAAGCAGCCAGCCTGCAATTTGGAGGTATGTACTGACCGTTTACAGCTTACGTTAGCTTAGCCCCGGTGACAGCAGCAGTACAGAAGTCCTCACAGCGAAGCCACGGCGTTCACACACCCTCCTACTCTGACACAATATTTATTCAATCTCCCAGTAAAATGGCAAACAAGCCGACCCCCAAAATAATGAGGATTAGTAATTGTAATGTAATTATTAATATTTAGATTGGAATCGCTCACACTATTGTACTGTAAAAAGTAATCACATTACTGCCCAACAGTGATTGTCATATCATTCACCCTGCTGTGATGAAAGTTCAGCAGGTAGTTTGGGTAATAATCTTTCCATTTGATTTGTTTTCTCTTCCAAATAAATGCAGCAAACTTGGAGTTTTGTTTAAAACGTGTCTGATCTTGTGACTGCATGTGTTTGTTGCTTTGTTCCTAGCTCCCAGCAATCAACTCTGTGAACACAATATTATTATTGATGATAGGAATGATGGCCACAACAACTAAAACAAGATCCGAGTTGTATGAAACTGGACTTTCCCTTTAACATGCAAATTTACTGCCAACCGATCTCCAAAAACTCCTTCAAGACACATTCAAAAGCTGGATCACCCACTGACTAGAAAATGAAAAAATATATATCATATGAAAAAAGAGGAAGTTATTCAATTTTTTTTTTCTTCTTTTTGAGTTCAAACAGTGAAATAATGTTGTCAGATGCGTTGACAACCTCCACTTGCTAACCAAGCACGGACCTGTGCAACTTCGGCCTGCAGCGGCGACATGTTTAAAACATCACAACAGCTTCACATTTCATCCCTCTGATTCCTGGCAATTATCGTGTTCAGCCTGTCAAATGAGGCCGCCTGGCCCGCCGATACCGGAGAGCACGGTGGGGAGGAACACTGACAATGGGAGATGATTGGAGGGAGAAATTTTGACTCCCTCACACATGAAAAGGCACATGTATTATCAGGAAATAGCCATCACCCATCTCAACTGCACAGTCTTGACAAACCTGTTCTGGTTTGTCATCAGGCCTCAATGTTTCTCTCTTGAGTTTGTGGCTCTCCTCTTGTTTGTTTTTTGCCCTTCGCGTTTTACTGCCACTCATTATCTTTCTGGCTCATGTTGACTTTTTATTCTCCCATCATTTGCACCCTTTCCCTCTCCTTTTTCATCCCTCTTGTCTTTCCCTCTCCCTCCATCCCCACTCCCCTCATCCCGACAGGCGTAGTAATTCCCTCTCCACAGCGGCGTCTAAATGATTTCATCCTCCCTCGCCTCTGTCTTCTCCTGCTAATGATGTGCCTCGTTCCATCATACTTTGATGTTGACTACCACAGTCTGCTGGTGTGTGTGTTGGGAGTAGAGGAGGAGGAATAATGTGTGAGCAGTTTAGGGGGAGCAAAAATCGGG
>NTHP01000397.1:89625-109334 GCA_003416845.1 Oplegnathus fasciatus | reverse complement strand
AAAAAAAAAAAAGACGAGGATGAATTGATGCACAAGCGCCCCTTTTTCATGTGCTGTCAGCATGCTTTCCCATGATCAGTATGCTGCCTTTTTGAAACCCCTCCTGTCTAATGATAGCGCTGCAGACGTGATCTCTCGAACGCTCCTCAGGCGCTGTCAGCCCCACTGACATCCCACAAAAGACCATTCTCCTTTCTACTGTTCCAGAGGAGTGATAATTATTGTTTCCCGCGTGATGCCGTCTATCTCTGTTTGTTTGGGGGATTTCCCCTCTCTGCTTATAGCTGCATATGAAAGAATAGTTTGTTTGTGTTGCTGCGCGTTCTTTACATGAATTTGAATTACATTACTGTACAAAATGTGTGTAACGTGCATGAATCCGATTTGAAAATCTGCATATGTCGCTATAGTACATGTACATACTGTATACCTTATGTGTCACATTAGCGCAGCTCCAGTTTGTGGAACGTCAAAGTGAGTTGAATGTTTAAGTGCTCTAGATAGGTGTTTGTGTCTTTGTGCATTTGTATGTGTGTATGTCATTAAGAGAAGCCATTAGCTGAACCCCAGAGGACTTGTAGTATAACAGCGACAGTCATGTTTACTGTAAGGTAGAGTTAGATGAAGAGAAATCTCCAGGGAGAGACACGCAGCAGCACATGTAGAATTATCATACACGCTAACCCAGTTTTACACAGTTCCCCTGGCTCTTGAAGATCCTTGAAGGTTTGCACAAATGTAATAAGTAAGTTTTTTGAACATGAATCAGTGTCCTTGAAAGAGCAGTGTATGATTTTTTTTTAATTACTATGATGTATGGAAGTCCTCTGAACACCTCCAGTAATTATTATACTTGTTAGTTAGTTTGCGCTTTGGTTTTAAAACCTTTGTCATTTGACACACCCCAAAATGCATCCTTTCAACCAGATGCCGTGTGTTTGCACGCAGTTTCATCATTTTGCCCTGACTCTCTGTGCCAACACGAAAGGAACCAGAGTACAGCCTGACTGGATCCGAATAGACTCAAGGGTAAGTAGGCCTGATCCAAAGTGCCGTCAGTCAGTCCAAAGACAATTTAATCTACAGCGATATAAAACAGAGACTGTTCATGTGAACGTGGAAGCTTTTCTCTCAGGCTCTGGATGTAGTAGGTCACTGGGAAAAGAAGGGGTTCTAGTGGTGGCAGTCCATTGACTGAAGTGAGGCGAGTGTGTGAGAAACGGCATGGTTTAAGAACAATGTGACTTGAGATGGAGTGCTTTTGTCTGGAGTCAATGATAGAGGGTCAGGATTGGAAACAAGGGCATTGACTGGATGAGAAAACATTCGTTTTCTCAGAGAGCCTGCGCTGTCTCGTCCTCAGTTGGAAGCTGTTTGTCTCTCAGGAGATAATGCTTCAAGGCGTTTCATTCTCCCGGGGGGAGGGTTAATGGCTGGCTGGTTGACCGGCTGGTGTTTGAGTGACCGCTTTACCCGGGGGATTGATTCCCCAGGGGGAGAGTCACCGAACCTGGGGAAACGGGTTTCACCTCTTCCCTCCGAGATGGCTGATTGCTCCACGTGGTCAGCTGAAATTGGCTGGCTGTGCTGTATATAAAAGAGATTGGGATAGGGATCAGGAGTTATTAACCTGTCAAGTGCTGGCTGGGCACACTGAGGACACTCAAGGAGATCGATAGAGGGTCAGAGGGCAGTCAGTCTGTCGAGATGGAATTCCCTCTCTTCCATTTTCTTGTCAAGAGCTCCGTGATATTTCCATTTCCTCTCATTTATATCAGTGCAACCCATTATTCCTTTACATTAATGCTCTTTTTTTGTAGAAACAGCAAAAATGGGAATGACCTTGAGATATAAAAGGGAAATTGAGAGGGGAGGATTAGCTTTGTTTGGTTCAGCCATTCTTACCCCACCCCCTTTTTTTAATTTGACTTTATGACCTTTATGTGTTTTTTTCTTAGTCACCTCAAATGCTTATGGATTCATTCCCCCTGTGGCTGCCCATGGAACAGATTTGATCTCTTATTTCTTCAATCTTTTCCCCAGTTTTTCTGATTTATACTTCATGTGTAAATACACTCAATCTAAACCCCTCGTGTTTATGTTTTCCCCCCCTCTCACCCATGTTTTCCCTGCCATGATTAAGACGTGAGCAGTGGCAGACCTGCACTCTGATTCATTCTGCTTTTTGCCTGTCACTGCGTACGTGTTTAATTCGTCCATAAATAAACCTGCCGCGGACAGCAGCTTATTCATCTCCAATAAGGAAATGGATTACATGGCCGTTTAAAACCCAATAAGCTTCCCTTGCTGTGCTTCGGTCTCTCCTGCTTCCTCCGACAGCCAGTGGCCTAATGAGTGAACGAGAGGCATTTGTCACCGCTGCCTGCCCTAATAGGAGTGTGTAACTTATTCATTACACACATAGATCTGCGTTTATTGTCCCTCTGTGCGCTCCGCTTTGCCCTTGTAGGGCCTCGGGGAGGTCGGGCATCCTGCAGTGAGGTGTCAGCTGTGTGTGTGTGTGTGTGTGTGTGTGCATCCTGTGTTTTTGTTTATGTGCACAAGCCTTCCTTGTGTATGCATAAAAGTGCGAAGGTGTGTTAGCAAATTAATAAAAACTTGGGATGCGTGTAGTCATATTGTTTACCGGGGCTGACCTGCTTTTGTTAACCCGACAATATGGTGTGCAAGTGTGTGTGTGTGTGTGTGTATATGTGTTATTATGGAGGTGGATTTTCATTACTTGTTAACTGATGAGTAGCTGAGTGTGTTTGGGGGTTAATGTGAGAAAAGCGGGTCACAGTGGCGAGAGGGGGGTCATTATAAAGCAAATGTGTGTAGGTATGTGTTTTGTCAGGGCGAATGTGCATATGTGTGCACGTCCATATACTGTATTAGTGTTAATTGTCTTTTTGAGGACGAGTCCCATGTCCCTTTGAGTGAGTGTAGGTGAGACACGGTGTGTATGGACGTGTGTGTGTGAGGCCTAAATTAAGCTGTGCATTAGCGGCTGTAGGTGGGTATGAAACTGTTGTAATTGGTGTGTAAGTGGTTTATGTTATAAAGTTATTTACATCCCAGTAGGCCGACTGTAAAAGAGCAAATGATGAGTCATTCTCTATGTGAATTGAGCTTAATTGTGCCCACACATTTAACTGCAGCCTCAGATCATAACAAGAGAAGCCGGGCAGCAGCAGCTCACATTGTTTAACCTCTCAGGTCTTAATCCAACAGATTGGGCATGTTTACCAGCTCAAAGGTGTGAGGGACTTTCATTCATTCAGCAGAGGGTGGGCTGTTTGTGTGTACATATGACAATTAATTCAGCAGACACTGTTTATTTACCTGGCACAAGAGAGGTGACATCGCGTATTGTTTGTCACAGGTGGGGCCAGGTGGTCACCACCCGATTGTCGCGTGTGTGTGTGTGTGCGCGGATTTATGCGTCTGCTGCGTCATATCTCACAGGCGTTTCCATGTGGGCGCAGCAGGGGTGTGTGACAGATTGCATCACCTGGACGGATCGGTGTTAATGAACATTTTAATCATCTCGCTGAATGCCAGAGCCTGCTGGGTGTCATCACGTCCGCCTTTCCCAGAGATAAATATGGAAAAGCGCGGCCGAGGAGGGAACGCACTCCAGCGGGGTGTAGATTCCCGTCTAATGCTTCTTTTGGCTCCCAGGCAACCAGATCTTAGCATTTGTTTGACTTGGTGCCATTTTGTCATAATATTTGATAACGCAAATATTGCAGTGTTTGCTTATCTCCACTCTCAGCTGTTAACAAATGTCACAAATTAAAAATATAAATAAACATGCTTTTCATATAACAGTAATATTCAAGTGCTTACTTATACTCTCTGCCACTCATTTAAACCACGGATGTTCATAGGATGTTTTTAGTCTGTGAAAAATCTGTTTTTTGTTTTTTTTACAGACCGGCTGAGATGTATCGGCATCAGCATTTGTTTGAGCTCCAGCTACAGTGACAAATCTTTCCATCGCTTGCCCTGATAGTCTTTCTTTGACTGTTTTGCACCTGGAAAACTCATTAGCTGGAAAGCATGCCGCGTTACTTTGACACCTGGCAAGCGTGAGCTGTCATGTAGCTGCTGCGTAACTGCATATTTGAAAGGATTTTTAATAATGAGATTTTTATATTGTTTGCTTTTTTCTTTCCATTCTGATATGTGATATAGTATTGGCCATCCACTTTAGGAACACACAGCACTAAATGATGTAACACAGCAGACAGAATTTCTACTGAAAAGAGCAGCACCTAAAGAAACAAAAAAATCCAGTCAGGAAGAGGTCACAGTTTCTGTTTGACAGCTGAACAGTTTAGGAAACATCCCAGGAATACATCAGAATTTAAAGAAGCCACAAAAATGGTAAAAGCAAGAACTGTAAATTCCCCTCTGCGACAGGTAGCGCTGGGTAATATGTTTCAACTCAGTCTCATAACATTAATAATAAACCATCAGTATGTATCACAATATTCCAATTGATGTTAATTGGAATTAACTGTGTTCTGTTACATCTCTTCACACATATGAACTAAAAACTTCAATAAGTCATTTGATTCAAATTAAAAAAATTTTGATAATCGCAGCACGTTTCCACCACAAGTAGATAAAAGATGAGCATGAAAATAAATTTTTAAACTGTAATTTAATTAAAAAAGTTAACTCAACATCCATTTAATAGCTTTTTTTTTAGCTTTCATCCAGATCACAGTCTTCTTCAATGGATGGAGTTTAATCAGTCGTCATGGCGATGGCTAAAAGTGTGACACTTCGGTCACATGACAACAGGCGGACGTGTACAGTAGGGAGGTTGTAACCCCCTGTCTCTGTTCAAAGATGGTCTCTGGACCTCGGGGGTGGATTGCATCTTTGATCTTTCTCCAACTGTCCGCTGCCTCATGGCTGATGACCTTCAACCCCTCCTCAGTTCAGTGACAGCTGATGTTTGTCTGTTTCTGTCCCAAATTTGGTCTCTTGTCCAGGGACACTGTGGCGTTTTAACTAAAACTATAATAACAAATTACTGCCCTGTCCTACTAACAGGCTCAAAAATGATAAAAGATGTGAATTTTCATTTTGTTTTTTTTAGCTGTAGCTGTGTAAGGTGGGAAAGGTGTTTTTCCAAAAAACCTGTAGTTTAAGGCCTTGACTGACTGTCCTCTTCCTCATTGCCGGCATTTGAATGAAAGCCTGGGAGCTGCACCTTCAGCCATAAGTGTCAGTTCCTCAGGGAATTCTCAGGGAATCTGTCATTCTCTCAGTTTCCAAGTCCAAGTCGTTTTATAAATACATTTTGCTGTTTTGAAAGCCCCCTTGAATATAAACTATTTTCCCTACAATCTAAATGAAAGCTAAGATGTCTTTCTTGTTTCAAAATCAAATCATCTTCAAAAAGGATCAGAGAAGAGCTTACAGAGGTACGGAGGGATTTTCAAGCTTTCAGGCGACTGAGGCATTGTGTTCAAAATTCGAGAGCAACTCAATTTAAGGAGGACGGTTCTAATATTTGTGCTCATTCAATCCTCTTGAAGCTTTCGTGTAATGGAGTGAGGCGTCTGTCTCTGAGACTGGATTAAGTAAAGAGAGATCGGCTATGAGTCTGAAGAGAGAGGAGACGGAGGGAACGGCGAGCCCTCAGGTGACGCATCTTCATGGTGTTTTTGAATTCACACACACACATGCACACACACACACACACACACACATGTGCCTCCAGGCCATTGCTGTACCTATTACTCAAAGTCTCCGCAAGTTGCATCTCGCCGTCCTGCAACCACACAGGTTTACACGTGTGTGAATAAGCGAGCATCTCTCTTTTTAACAAATCCTCCTCTGTCTCCCCCCTCCTCCTCTCCCCGCCTGCCTCCCACCTCTATCCTGGGAGTGATTACATCTGGTCCCAGCTCGCCTGCCTGCCTCCCAGCCACTGTAGGAACCGGTGCTGTATTAGCAGAGGCCAGGCTAGCCAGTCATTTACTGCATGGCTGCCCACACTGATGACACAGCACAGACTTACTTCAGCGTTTCGCCGGGCCGAGTGAGGACTAAACGGTCCGGGTTGCGGAGAGCAGATGTCGGGGACAGAGCGGCTGCTTGTTACGCCGGCTGTTGTTTTACTTCGACACATGTTTTCGCTGCGGCGACTCGTGGTGTGACAGCCGGGCGTGTGCATCCCCGAGTACAGAAGGAGAGTTTGAGGTTGAGCGTGTGTTTTTGAATCACACAGAAAGAGAGTTTGAGGTTGAGTGTGTGTGCACTTGTTTGAAGGGGGCGGTTTTTAATTACAACAGCAGCTGTATGTCGGGTACCTGCGGCACTCCCGCCGATTTCCACACCTCCTCTCACAGTTGTTGCAATGCACTCTGGGTAGGAGGTGGAGGCTTACAAGCATACTTTGGTAACAATGATGTCATTGGCCTGGTTGGACTGAGGGGGATATTAATCAGAGCTGATTGGTGCTCTGCGACAGCCAACCTACATGGCGTCCCACACACAGAGCTGATAATGAAATTGTAGGAGCATCTGTCTCTGTTGTCCTCTCCCCTGTTAGTGTTGTCTTCTCATGCTAGTAAACATTTTGGTTGGACACGAGCATTTTAGGCATTTAAAGGAAAGTTCTGGTTGTTTCCCACCTTGTTCTTTTTATGTTTTGTTCTTATCTTCAACACGCTGATAGCTTAATCGGCTTCTCTTTGATTTAAAAGTTACCGTGTCTCACGACATAACAGTTAACTATATTTGTGATATTTCATACATGATGCTCACATGTTGCTCGTTGGTTTCTCTGTATCAGAAGAAGCAGCATAATGTAGTTTTGTCGCTACATAAAAGCGTTCACATGTTGAATTTGAAATAGCAGCATCAGAAAAACAGAGCATCCACTGGTGAATTTGAAATGATCCATAAATGAACTGCAGCAGATGTTGCCCAATTTTCAAAAGAAGGGTTTGAATAAATTAGTTTGAACGTGGTGGGAAATTTTTGATCTTCATTACTTTAGGCAGCTGACATCAGTTGAATCCCTGTTATGTTAAATGTTTCTCTCTGTTTCATTTCCACAATTTGTGATGCCAGGTGGGAGATATCAGAACCAGCTAAACGTCTTCAAACACACGACTGGTATTGCCTCGACTTTTCCAAAGGTTTTCCGTTTTTCCTGGCGTTGCTACTCTGAATAATTACCACAAAGCGAATGCACAATGTGATCAGTCATTCACTGTCAGTTTGACAGATCGTGACACATCTCGTCTCGTCTAATCACTAGAGGACTGTCAAAACAATTGCCTCACTCATTAAATATACAACCTTTGTTGTTGCGATACAGTCGATCTTCTCCTTTTCCCTAAAGGTTAATGTTCTGTCTCATAAAATTGTAATAATTTCTTCTGATATTAGAGGAAGAACCACCAGAACACTGACGTAAATGTTTTCTTTTCACAGTCTGCACTTCATAGTTATGAGGAAAAACATGATTAAGCACATTAATAAACTCAAGAAACTCAAGTAAGCAGGTCACGTTCCAGCAGGTATAAAGTTTATCGTGTTCACTTAGTTTAGCGCGTTAGCATGCTAACATTTGCAGGTATTTGATCATAAACCAAAGTTTTGGACAAATTAAAGTTTTTACCTGATAATGGTGAAAGTCAGGGGATCACCAGGTTTTAAAATTCATCCTCAGGGGTACATGAGTGTATGTACCAAATTTCATAACAATCCATCCAGTAGTTGTTGGGACATTTCACTCAAAACCACAAATGTGAACCTCATGGTGTTGCTGGAGTTAAAAGCACGGGGTTCACCAAAGTCATTACGATTCATCCTCTCAGCACCATGGCAACTGTGCCAAATTTAATGGCAAGCCATCCAATAGTGGTGGACTGACTGACGATGCCGTCCTTAGAGCCACGCTGCTACTGTGGATAAAAATGGAAGGTTTTGAGTGCTTTTGGGCTCGACTGTTTGAATTCTTAATTAGACAACGACGTTGGACGTCTGTGGAGAGCAGCAGTCCCTTCAAATTCAAAGGGAGATAATTGTACAGTGACGTAAATCATGATTAGAGTTGATTGGCGTACTGGCAGGAACAAGGAAAATAACGCAAATTAGAAAGCTAATATCTTAATAATCCTCCTTTTCTTTATCCAGAGTAATTTTCAGTGACTACAGACTGATGAGCTTCTGTTCTTTGATCGGTGAGATTACAAGCAGACAGAACAAGGACTGCAAAGGTCAAATCCACAGTGCCTTGACAAATTACTACAACCAGAGCAGGTTCATGTATGAGTGTTAAGAGTAGAGTAAGTGCTAAGAAAATGGCAGGAAATAAGAGCCACATAGAGACAGACATTCCAATTTATTCTGCTCACCAGCGTTCCTGTAATAATAACAATAATAATAATAATAATAAATTTAGTTTGGAGTGCCTTTCAAGGAACCCAAGGATGCCGCACAGCACAAAAGGACCATTCTTCTTGTCTAGTTTCAGATTGAGTCTCCAAACATGTGGGAGTAATCTGTTTTGAGTGATATGTCTCGGCTTGATTATGAGTTTTCTTTTTCTTTTTTGGAGCACTGCTGGGATTTGGATATGAATATTTAGAGTCTTACACAGATAACTATCCACGCTCGTTTGGAGCCTTTTCATTTCAAACCCCATGGAGCCTTTGAGAAGCCGCCGCAACCCTCTCCTGAATAAGTGCCACCAGCAAACCAGCAAATCTCTATCTCTTTATCGCTGCCTCGTAGCACATTTCACCCCCTCCCCTCGCACTGAATCGCTGGTTCCTCAAACCCCCCCCCCTCTCTGTGTATATGTGTGTATTTGTGTGTGTTTGACTAATGTCTGAGTGTTTAGCTTGTTAATGTGCTATGTGATAACAACCCAGCTCTATAAACAACTTAATCCTGTGTCTTATGTGCCGGGGAGCACTGCTCTCTGCTCTCTGCTCCTTCAAAGACCTGGAGGCTTAAGAGGAGAGGTGCAGGTGAGTGGGGGTAGGTGTGCATATGCGTGTGTGTGCGCGTGTGTGTGTGTGAAAGGCTGTTGGGGAAGCTAGAAGTAGAAGAGGAAGAAAAAGTAGGTAAGATTTGTGTGAGAGCACAGATGGAGATGAAAGTCGCAGTGAAGTCCTTGTAGAAAACTGTTGACCTTAATAAGACCTTGAAAATCTTAAAGTCGAACTGAGTCAGTGTATATTTATCCTCTGTGTTTGTTTTTACTTGTTTTGGTCAAAATTTTCATTTTGTAAGCAACTGTAAGTTTTATTTTCATTTTTCATATTCAGTTCCAGCAGCCACACAGACGGTTAACCAGCTGAGTGCGCAGCAGCTGCCGATAACTCAGCGTAAACGAAAAGTAACACCTAGTGGGAATCAGCTCTAACATTAGCAAGCTAGGCCAACTAGCTTCCACTTTCCGAGTGGAATACAAATTAAACAGCATGATGGGTCCTCCCAAATGTTCACTATTGCAAAAGGACAGATGTCTTAAATCATTTTCGCTACATAATTATCGCGATGTGCGCTTGTTGAAAAAAGGGGGGGGAATGTCTTGTATCAATGTTCATGCTTCAGTTAGTGTGCCTCCAATCAATGCCGGTTCTCAGATGTCTCAATTTCCAATGGAAAACCCCAGCCAGACGCTTGAAACTTAGATGCTGTGTTCACAAATATGTCCAAAAATCTCCTCTCCTCCGTGCACAATAGCTGCAGTATTGTTATAATTTATACTTCCTTCCACAAAAAGTGAAGAAAATTCAAATTTCAGTTCGAAATTACAATTCAGTGTCACTATTTAAACAAGAAAAACAGGAAGCAGAGTGTTACCACACTTGGGCAGTTTTGTCAACCAGTTTCAGTGGACTGGAATTCAGTTGAAGACCAGAGGCCTGTACTACGAAGCAGGATTTGGGGTTAGTGTTGTTTATTAAGCAGTGATGATGTGAAGATGTGTTGAAGAGATTTCCGCTAACACCGACTTACTTGTATAAAAAGGTTTATTACAAAAAGCACAGCATCAAAACAAGCACCATGGATTGCCTGTGAGAGGATCCGANGTTATTGCAAAGATGAGGTAAGCTATAGACCAAAACAGTCCCATTTATCAAAAACTGAGGGAGAGAAATAACAGGAAGAACGAGAGGGACCGAGAGGCCCACTTCCTTATGGAATGTGACCTTTCGACCTGTACCCCTAACTCAAACCTTATGGAACTCCAGATACCACATTAGCAAGGTAACTTCAGGGCTATGACGGTGGTTCACTTCTTACCGGGGTACATCACCATGGTAACTTATACTGTGAACCTAACCTGCTCCGGAGGTTCGAGATAAGAGATCAGTGCGTTTAAAAGCACCGCCTACTGACCAATCACCATTCGTGGAAGATCCCGTGGAGATCGTGGGAGGGTTTCTTTAGAGGGCAAGAGTGTTCAGAGAACGGCAAAGCCCTTTAGCTTTCTCTGACGATTTTTATATGAGAGATATAGATTCCAGAGGCTGTGTCAGCTTCTTGAGCCGTATGTTGCCAGTGCTTACAGTCCTGCAGGCTGTATGCATTGCCTTGCCCAAGTCCATTTGACACCGCGGGGGTTGCAGCTGAAAGAATAAGGCTAAAGTTGTCTTGCATGCCATAAGAATACATCTGAGCAACATATTAATTTAATGGAATACACAAATATAACTATAGTCAGAGCTAATGATGGGGCAGTGATATTATAAGCCTACTAACTTACGCATTCACACAGTCTGATTTTTTTGCTGCATTTGGCAGCTGGATTATGTGTTTCACATCTTCATATTTGTCTAATATTATAGTTTGCTCTCTTAAAATATGCTGCTCTGCTGCCGGTAGACTTGTCCATGTTTGCGATTGGTCAAACAGCGCCCCTTTAACTCGCTCATGGCTAGATTGGGACACCCTGGGTTGACTCGCTGCTGTGTGACTGCTTAGCAGGAGTGCGGTTGTTAGGCTTAGTAAAGCCAGATAACGAAAATATACCCTGGGTATGTTGAACTAGCTTTGTAGTACAGGCCTCTGGTGTCCACCAAGTCATGCTTGATGTTGCCATGGTGCTTATCTTACTCTGTTCAGTGTCAACAGTACTGTAGCTCTGCAGTCTTTTTAAAACTATTTCAATACATCTTCCATCTAAACTTATATTGATGTTGAGACATTGAATTCAATCTTTTGCAAAGTAGTATTGCCACGTCACTGTTCTTGATAATACTAGACAGAGGAGGGTACAGGGTGGAGAGGGATGAGCGGAGGGGGAGAGTGGAGCGAGTGAGGAGATGATGAGGGATGCTGCACGGCTTCTTATTCTAACCACTTCCTGACAACCTTCTCCTCTTCACTCCAGAAGACTTTTTGTGATTGGTCAAACACCTGTGCTGAGGATAAGGAGTGCTCTCTGAAGGCCTTTGTTGTGCTCCTTCTCATTTCTCTTCCCGCCTCTGGGACAGGACACAGGCTTTACCTGTCTATCCAACCAGCTGTACCACATCAGACCCAGAATACTGATGAAGAGGTGAAATGGTTTGTCTGTCGAGCAGCGTATTCTACATCAGCACACAGAGGGGATGAGTCATTTACAAGTAATTTATGTTCTCCTTTGACTCTAACATGCGTCAAGGGTAAGCAGATTTTAATTTGTGAGCTCAAGAATGAATAAAATCCAGGTGTAAATGCACCCAAGATGTATTGAAGATCAGCTTATCTCCTCACCTGCAGCAGAAAATATTAAAAAGCAAGTGGGTGAATGTGAAAGGTGCCGTGGATTTGACATGTTTGAGGTAAATGATCGATATTGAGACAGAAGTAAACATCAAATCTTTACAAAGTGAACAGCCAATGTTTCAGGTTTTGGACAGCCAACATTTCATTTGAGCTGCTGTAATCAGTTCATCTGAATAGATTCTGTGCTGAGTGTTCACGAGGCCTGTGAATGTGATTGAGATAAATATAATTTTTATATTGGCTCATGTCTGATTATGATATTAGTTTAGATCAACGGGTTTAGAGATGGGGGAGTTTGAGATTAACTTGATCCGCAGTTTGTTTTTAGCATGACAATCAAGTCCATATATTCTTGGGTTCTAGTCAAAATTTAATTACAGTTTTTGCTTCCTCATCTTGCTCTCATCTTACATCATCTGTGTTAATGTTTACATGCATACAAATGCAAACAATCCCTTTTCAGCTTTATGACTGCAATACAGATATGCTTGGAAGATTGTAATGATGAAAAAATATATATAAATGAAGAGTTGGAAGGAATAAGCATTGATATTCAAATTTTGTACACTTTAAAAAGCACCAGTACCTCTGGGAAACCTCTGGAGCTCCTCACATTGTAACCATATAAGGTTTTTGACAAATTGATATGCTGCCAGATTCAAAGGAAGGAACAGTGTGACATTTTGGGAAATACGCTTATTTGCTTTCTTGCCGAGAGTTAGAGGAGAAGATTGATACCACTCTCATATCTGTTCATTAAATATGAAGCTACAGCCAGTAGCTGATTAGCTTAGCTTAGCATAAAGACTGGTAACACTAAGTAACATGTTATATCTCGTTTGTGTAATCCCTACAAGAAAAAAGGGAGTTTACGGGAGTTACATGCTGTAACTATTCCTTAGCTGGGCCAGTAACTCACTGGAGTCTTCGCAGTAAGTTAGTAAGCTTTAGAGGTACAGGTAGGCGTCTTTTTACTTTTGGACAGAGCCAGGCTTGCTGTTTCCCCCCTGTCTCCAGTCTTTATGCTACAGTAAGCTAATGGGATGCTCAAATTTAGTGTGCAGACATGAGAGTGGTATCAGTCTTCTCATCGAACTCTCAGCAAGAACACAAAGAAGCGTATTTCCCAATATGTCGACTGTTCCTTTAGGTGCTTGTTGGCTTTCATTAGCGCTCTGAAAGTTTTACTTTATAATGAAAGAAAGTCCCTGTCCTTGTATATAATTTCTTACAGGCTTTCACAATTTAATACTACATCAGATGTAGACGCGTTGGGTTCATTAATGTGAAATGTCGACTGAATTCAAAACCAAAACCTTCATTATGGTGTTATCCTGCACATGCCCCTTGCCACTGCCCGTTTCCTCTTAAATTGGAAAGCTCTGTCGCACTGATTAAATTGAGTCCTCAAAATTAGCGTGTTCCCCGCACTTAGTACACATGCAAAACCCATGGCACCTTTTATCTTGGACTGAGAACAAAACTGCTGAAGATGAAAAAATAACTTTCTACAACATAATGAAGATAACTCACTTGGAGGGAATCCACTTAGTGAGAAAGGTTTTTTTCATTTATTTTTTTTCCTTCAGAGCATTTTTTGGACTTTTTCCCCTCGGTGAATCCCACTGTGCTGCAGCCAACTCAAAGAAATGCTTGTTTTGTAAAAGTCCTTTGGAGTCTGGATCAAAAGCATTTTCATAGCAACTCAATCTGTGATTGAAATATTTAATACTGGCACCAAGCCTCATGCAATCTCTTTCTCTCTCATGCCTCTGTCTTCACTCACTCTCATTTTCCTTTCCTCCTGTTTTCTCCTTTGCTGTCCCTCCATCTCTTTACTCTCTCACGTTTTCTTCTCTTCCTCACTGCCTATCTTGTTGCATTAATAATCCACGCTAATGCAGAGTGGATGTGGAGATATAAATGAGAGGCTGTATGTATATTTGATCGTCCTCCGGACCTTTGACCACCCATGGAAAGCAGCTATAGCAGCTAATATCGGCCTGTGTTTGGAGCTGCTGCCGCGTCTGAGCTGTCGTGACAAAGAAAACAACGGAGGTAGTCGGCGAAAAAAAAGGAAACACAAAAGTACACTTTAGAGTGTTTTTGCTGCACGCGTCCCTTTCATCTTCTGCATGTGTGAAAAGCTTCTAAAGTGCCGTTTCTTTCTGCAGCTTTTTCCTCGTTGTGTAAATATGAATATGGAGAGAAGTGTCAGGATGTTTTGGGGGAAGCTGTTGACATCAGAGAAGTTGCAGACTACTTCCTGGAAGTCCGCTGCTTAATGATTTTATGTGTGTGTGTGTGTGTGTGTGTGTGTGTGTGTGTACTTTGCATATGCCAGGGACAAGGCAGGTGATCTGGTGTGCTTTTGTGTTGTTAGCTATGCAGATCCCTCACATCCACACAACAGCAGGGGTCACTTCACCGTTTCAGCGGCTCCCAGGCTTTGTTTCTTCCTCCTGTTTTCTGCAGGACTACTCTGCTGATTAGGCTCCACAAAGAGAAAGCTCGGATGTCTGCAGATAAGTTGGCATGATTAAAGGCCACCTAATAAACTTTGACAAGTTTTGGTGCCGGAACTTATTAGCTACAGCCCACTGAGACGATTTGTGGTTATTAATGAGCCAGGCAGCCTGACTGGCGCAGCAAGGTGAAGTTGAAGAGTTTACAAAAACAAAATCTAGCACGGCACAGTTGTTTTCAAAAGCAAAGCGTGACGAGCAGGTGGTGCTGATTGAAACTTGCTGTCACCTCCAGTGATTAGGTATGTCTGAACTTCAGTGTGTAATAGCACCCTCATCTCCTGCGTAATTGGCCCTCGTATTGATTAAATAACGTATGCAGTTGGTAATGTTTGTTTAGGAACTCAGGAAGTTGAAGTTCTTGAACTTGTGTGAGGTGTTGAGGTGTTAAACGTCCTCTTGTACGACAGGGTTCAGTGTGAATGGCGGCTGAATGATAAAAGGAAAGATGCATATGCTTAAGATATCGTCTACCCCAGAGGTTTTCAAAGGGGGAGGCGGGCCTCCCCAGGGGGGCTCCAAACTGGGAGGCTCAGTGAATGGAAGTGAAAAAATATTACATTAGTTATTGCATTAGTTATCAAAAGGAGATCACATAGAATAGCCTAAATGTGTGTGATTTGGTTAAAGAGATAGTTCAGAGATACAGTAGTTTGGGGGAATTTTACTGTTTTTCCCACTTTCCCAGAGTCAGAAACTAATAAATGCCTTAGAGCAGACAGACCTTTTTTTATATATTTCGTGTAGTCTGAGGTTATGTCAGACAGCAATATTACGCTATATTTGCTCAATTGTTGAGTGTCTATGGGATCAAATAACTTAATCATGATCCCACAGGCATCCAGGAATTGAGCGAAACTAAGCAAGTAAACTAAGGGCCGGTGAGGGGGCGCCGTTTTCCAAGCTTTGTCTGAGGGGAGGCCCACAGTCTCAGACTTTGAAAACCCCTGGTCTACCCTGTTTAATATGATCAATTTGCAATGCTCAACGCACTCTAAGAGCTCTACCTGTAGCTATTTAGTGATTTACCAGAATGGCAGAATGGCTTTAGCATGTGAGCAGGACTTTTTCCTCTTCAGAGAAAAGTCACTGTTGCACCGAGGGCTGGATGATATGGTTGAAATCATCATCATGATATTGAAATTATTGTATTTTCCGATATCTATCAATATACGATATATCACAATATGGTATATGTATGCAAAACCACACATAAAATAATGTTGGTAGTAATGAACTGTGTTTCACTGTTTAGCATTACATGAGACCAATCTCTTTACATTTGTCATACAGAAACAACTAATTGTCTCAGTTTTTAATTGCAGCTCGGCCAGAATAATTACTGTAAGTTGGGTGGCAGAAATGTGTAGATAAGATTAAATCATATATGATGTGATGTTGTTGAAATATCGCCCAGCTGTAGTTCCACTTTTGGTTCAAAATGCAACATTTTTTTAGGCCTCCTCCTCATCTCCGCTTGAGGCTTGAGGCTACTTTAGCCGCTACTAGATTAACACATCTGAACACATGATCGAACTGTCAGATGCATTGTGGGTAACATACAGTAGGTGCCAAGTTTTGACGAGGAAGATACATGGAATAAAAAAGACAATATCTCTGGTTCTGCTGATGATTCCTTTTTTGTCCATCATGAGTTCGACAATGTTACAGCGGATTGCTATAAAATTCTCTTTTAACTATTTTAACTGGATCCAAATGCAGAGAATGCTCCACACGCGTAATTGAGGATTTTTATTTGCTCAAGTCAACACAAGCAAAAGAAAACCTGCTGCCAGAATGGGCAGGAAAACTAACTAAACTGGCCAGAGACATAAGGCACTGAATTAACCACACAACTATCTTAAGGAGGCAGAGCAGACTGGAGTGAAGGTGTCTCCAAGACGAAGCAACCAAGATCTGGAACAAGGTATATACAGTATAATGAGTTTACCAGAGGAGACAAATGTAGAGGCAATTAGGCAAAGCAAAGTATCGACCCAGTCAAGGAAACACCCAGGACAGCTCCAGAGTCAGCACCATGATCAGGAAATATCTTGATGTCAACTAGTCATTTTAGAAGGCCTTAATTTAATGTAATTTAACATGGTTTGGGATTATTGGATGGATTATTCCTTTAGTTGTGATTCTGGCTGGAGGTTTTGAGGAGCAGATTTAGTTGTTTCCTTGCAGCAGCAGAACAGAATGAGGAGAAAATCAACAGAAAAGAAAAGCTCATAATCTGTAATCCGCTGTCCTCAGTTTAAGTCAGTTTATAATGAAATGCAGCACTGTCACCACTCATTTGGTGACGTTATTGACTTACACTCTTTTCTCTTTCAGCAGCTAAAAAAAGCACTAGTAACAAAACTCTTTTCTCTGTAGTATTGATGATATCTACTGTACTTAATTGCAGTGTGACCTACAGTATAATGAAAGTGCAGGTGGGAGCTCAGTTATGGATGTTAATGTGTCTTTCCATTAGTGGGACAAGCTCTTTTGTACTGTAGATGCACCAGCTCTCTCCAGGTCTATATCTTTTACCCATAGATGGCAGTGTGTCCATGAGTCTCCAGCATGGCGTCTGTGTGTCTACTGGTCTGTAATGGTGTGAGGAGAGGCAGACAGCCACTGACAGGCCTCCGTAATGTAGATTTACCATAATGGCCTGCAAGGAAATGAGATGTACACTGTTAAATAGTTTGGAAAGACATCTTGCTCCGCTCTGCCGTGGCCTGACCTCGCTGCACGAGCCGGCGAAACACCAGACCAGATCACTGATTTGACAAAGGCTTTGACTAATGATAGTAGTGAAGGAGTGGGAAGAGAGGACTAAGGAAAAAAAAGCCGTCACAGTCTATCTTTCTTTTTTATCTCCGCTCTTTTGTCAAGTCGTGGGATGAAGTGATCTGAACCTGTTGATAAGGCCAAGGCGACAGAGGGGTTGTACATTAATGAGCACCATCGACACATGCTCTCACCCCGTCTGCTGCCACCTCTTTCCTCCGCCACCTCCTCTTTTGTCCTTTTACTTGGGTCTCTCAATTAGGGCTGCCTTTTGTTCCTGGGGCTCATATGGAGCCAGTGGTCTGTGTCATTCTCCTCATCCATTATGGATCAGCACCAAGAGGAGTAAGAGCAGCGTTTTGGGTGTTTTAATGGAGAGATGTCTACGACTTGTGTCCTGTAGAAGCACTGATAGACAAGACTTTGTACCATGTCAGGACTGGATGATTGTGATGATAATGATGAAGATAATGACACCTTTCAACATACATCAGCATTATCGGTTAAAATTCCAACAAAGCTATGTTTATATTTAAAAGTAAGGACAAAATAAGACACGGCATCATGCATTGATTATATTTTTCATTTACCTCTCTTAGTTTTTTGAAGTATTACAGGGGCCGGTTTCATAAAAATAGACTACATTGATCTGTTGTGCAAAGCTGTCTAGTTCTTGACTATCTTAAAGGGCTCATTTGCAATGTATTCTGGATAAATTAAGACTTTTTTCAAACTAAAAAACATGGCCACTGTCAATCTGCTCAGCTCCGTTTACTCCAGCGGAAAATGTTACAAAAGAATACAACAGTTACAAGAACATTTTACTATGTGTAAACAATCAAAGAAAAGTAGAACATTTGGAAAAAAAACAACAAAACATCAGGAAAAAAGCACAAACTCTTTTGGTACCACTGGTCAGCAGGTGACACTGCTTGTTACCATGGAAACGTGGCTCTTAGTTCTGAGTTAGCCTGGTAGTGGTAGGGTGGCTATCGTTTTTTAGGCTTAAAATAAGTCAGTCTTTATTTTTGTGAAACGGTCTGACTTACGTTAAACTACCGTGAGAGCAGAATTAAGACAGTACAGACCTGTCTAAAATATCTTTATGAAACCAGCCCTCTGTTGTCTGAAGAGCACTTTTGTCTTTAGGTGTCTCTTAGGAGCCATAATAAGCCACAAGCCAAGTAGTTCTCATTGTACAGTCTGATTTCAGTACTTTTGGTCAGCTTAAGTACTGTACAGCCAACTCAGACTGAATTAAGACGTATCAGCGTTTCTTTGAGCTCCATTTACAGTCACAAATATTTTTGTTGCTTGCTGCTATATTACTGACGGATGTATTCCTGGGAAATTTGCGTGCCAGAAAAGAGTGTTGCCTTACGATGACAACTAGCAACCGTGAGCTGTTGTTTCCAGTCATGGCGGCAGCACAAATTGAACAGGGTCTATAATACGGTCATTTTAAGTTTATTTCTCCTGTTTTGGTATATTTGACAATATAATACAAATGCAGTTAATGTAAATGTTGCCCTGTTTTTTGATGCGATGAAACATTAATAATGTAAACCACCGGTATGCAGTACTGTCTTTTTCTGCTTCTCTTTGGCAGCGATGTATCCTGTTCTAGCACACAGGTCTTGTGTCTGGCAACCTTTCAACGTGGATAACATCAAGAAATACAGATCAGACACTGTATGTGCTTCTTTGTGTGTGTGGTTCTTGAATTGTATTTCTGAAGCAAGTGCTTCCATGTCCCTCTCTTTTTTCAGACAGATTTTTTTCCCTATTAATGTGTGTGTATATGTGACAGTTTCGTGACACTGCCTTTCCCCTTTACACACATAATAGCCCACTGATAGCATCAGAATCAAAGACCTGATACCAACCTCTGTCCTGTTGCTCTCTCTCTTGGTCTAATTCTTTGTCTTTCATCTCTCTCCCTCTGTCATTCTCAGTAGCCTCCCTCTGTCACCATCCCTCTGGCTTTCCCTCAGCTCTAAAATAGGAAATGTCTAAATTACACTTGCTAATAGGTTGCAGCAGAGCTGTTTTCCCTCTCTGCCACCCTCTGTCTTTCTCTTTTTAATTTAGTGTTGGGGACAGAACACATTTCATTTGATACTAAATGAAAGAACTGTCCTTATCAACTCTTCAAAAAGAAGGAAAAATTTCCTCTCCTCTTCTTCTCTCCTCTCCTCTCCTCTCCTCCAGATGGGAACATCAATTCTTAATGCTCATTCTGCCACGCTGGTACCCGTCTCCCCCCTGGGCGTACAAAAACCAGAGCACAGGGCACCATCTCAAACACTCAGTATCTCGCTTCCTTCATCTGAAACACCTACATGAAGATGTAGTCTTCTCTTTTTAATAAACACTCCCAGGACACCTGGGCCAAATCCTCATTAAAACTACTCCATGCAGTGCATACACATCAACAGATCATTAGCATATTAATTTTGAGACATTAGAATAACTACTCTCAACAAACGAGACAATCACTGTGAAGATTGGCAGCCTCTGTTGGCCTCTACACTGTATTCTAGATGTTGTGCTGGTGGGGTTGATTTGGTTGGAGCTTGGCTTTTTGACACAGAAATGGAAAAGCCCGATTTGTCAAGTACAAATGGAAATAAAAGT
>NTHP01000397.1:72895-89613 GCA_003416845.1 Oplegnathus fasciatus | reverse complement strand
TGACAAATTATCTGACGAATTAAAGAGCCTCTCTTTGTATTGGAAGTACAATCACTAAAGAAAAAATAAAGCGGCAACTAACAACTGTTTTCATTGAAGAGCAACTTATTGCAAGTGAAAATGTTGTTTTTGCTGATTTTCAGTGATTTAAGTTTAAGTACTTGCAGTGTACACTGTGACATCACGCATGTTGGGCGTGGTCATTGGTGCAACAGACGTGAAGCTTTCAATAAAAGATGGCAGTGAAACAGCAGGCGGTATTGTTACTCTTAAGATACATTTTTCAGTTTTATTTTTAATGAATTGATGAATTATTTAGTCCAAGTGACCTTGGTCTTCTTCCAACAATCAAAAACAATGTAAAAGTAAACAAGGGTTTTCAGTTTCATGATAAGAAACAGAGAAAAGCACCAAATCTGTGGTCTGTCCACCACTTTGGTCCAGGCTGACATATCTCAACAGCTGGATTGCGATGAAATTTTGTAGCGCCACTATGAGGCTGACATTTGTGTTTTTTAGTGAAAGGTTTTTGACAACTATTTGATGGATTGTCATGAAATTTGGTGCTGACATTCATGTTCCCCTGAGGATGAACTTTGGTGATCCTCTTTTCATCTAGCGCCTGTTGCGCCACCATCAGGGTCAGGTCAAAATTTCAGTTTGTCAAATACTTTGGTTTATGACCAAATTCCCATCAGCCTCAGCTGTACTTTGTGCTAATTAGCAAATGTTAAAATGCTAACACGCTAAACTAAGATAGTGAAAATGATAAACACTAACTAACTGAAACTATGTTAGCTTTGTCATTGTAAACATGTCAGCATGCTGATGTTAACACCAGTGTCTAAGTTGAGACTTTCGGAGCCGCTAGCATGGCAGAGTAGACTTATTCTTGTTACGTGATAAATGAGTTAAGTGATTCATCAATTACCAAAATAGTCATAGATTTATTTTCTGTTGATCTACTAATCAATTAATCAACTCGTGTCAGCTCTGCTAACAGTACCCTGGTGTGAGATAGGTATTTGTCATTGCTGACATAATGTCATTTGTTTATCACAGATGTAACACAGTCTGTGCTGCATTATTCATTATTTTCCACCAACATTTCCTGTTCTCACAATCACAGTTTCATTGTATTTTCTGTCAAACTGGCAGTAGAGCCAGTCTGTTAAACTGGCAGTAGTTGAATCACAGTAGACGCTGTTACCTCAGTGTATGTTTGGGCAGCGATCCATGGCAGACAGGATGGCTAGACGTATTCATTTGTTACTATGGCTTCATGTTGCCTTCTAAGTGCGCGAGGAACTCAGCCATTATATACCTGTAAATGTCACGGCTGGATGTTTTCTGCTTGCATTTTCTTCTGCCATGGTGATGTATGGCATGTGTTTTCTCATTGCATTTTATATCCATCTTCTTCTGTCTCTACAGTATTTGCTTTCGCTGTATTTTGGCAGAGATGAGGAGAATCATACATGCTGTTATTGTGAGAGCAAAGTGACTGCTCTGACCAGAATTCGAACTCTTCACTCCTTTTCCATCCTACAAGTATTTTAACCTTTATTTCACAAGGGAAGGCTGGCCGAGCACAGATGGCTCTTTTTTTCATAAGCAACACACTAAAGCTTTCTTGCCCAATACAACCAGTCTTTTACTGCATGATGCTTTCATTTTCCTGCACTACTGTTGCACTTCACAGTACTTTTCGAGAGGTGAGAGTGACCCTCATTGACTTTTCCCCACCCAGATTTACCCATTACCACCCATTTTAACTGGAATCCCAAATTTACCACGTGAGATTTTCTAGGCTATTTAAAAAGTCTCTCACATGCTTCCTCTACCTACCATCTAATTGTGGTTTTGCTACACAGGAGTTACCTTATGTCTAATGTAGTTGTTAATAATTTGACTCCCTTAACCTTTCTCATTAGTCATCAGTGCTAAGTAGTGGTTGGTCAGTGGGCGGCTTCAAACAGCGAGAGCAGCAGCAAACAAATGGTCTGTGTCATTAAGTTGGATGTTAGCAGCGCAGGTGCCCTTTAACGGCACAGAGACTATTAACACAATAACCAAAAAGCAATTAGATTGACTTTCTAAAATGGCAGTCAATTAGCAAAGCTGCTGCGCTGCATGGTGGGAGAGGTGAGAGAGAAAGACTTAGAGACAGAGAGGAAATTAGAGTACTGGGACACTGGGTGATGATGCAGCTGCTGATCGCGGTAGTCTCGACATTCAGGAAACTAGCTGTTCTAATGTCACAGGGAGACAAACATCAGTTTATAGCTTGTCATCTAATTCAGTAAAGACTAAAGCATCATTTTTATATACCATAAATTTTCAAATAGTACCCAGGGCCTTTATTTATATATGTATAATACAGTAATACTTCCCAGTTAATGCAAACTCAAAACAATTTCCATGTTTACTTTTCCCCTTTTTTCTTGATTAATTCAGCACAACGTATATTTCCACAATACAAATGCCATCAGTACAACAGCAGAGTCCTTTCACACTCACCGCTCTGCTGCTCTCAGCTTCTCTTCTCTAACAGAAATACCGTTTTCATTCAACAGTTAATTCTAGTCCATTCACCTTTCCATTTTTCCCGATCGATGTTAAGTTACCTTAAATGCAACTTATCATTTCCAGCAGGTTTTTCACATTAAAAGTCCTCCAGCCTACCTTTTATGGGTAGGCTTTTAATGTGAAAAACCTACAGGAATTGATAAGTTTCATTGACAGTAGCTTAACATCGATCAAAAAAAAAAACAGGAATGTGGAAAAACTGGAATTAATAAGTGGATGAAAAAGGTATTTCCATTAAAAACAGAAACTCAGAGGAGAAAAGTGGTGAGTTTGGCCCAGCTGTTGTTTTAGTGACCGGTCTTTGTTCTTGCTGGCCATTATTTGAGACTCGGTCATTATTTGAATACTGCATTATTTGTAGACCTCTTCCTCTGTCTTTAACTGAGATTTCCAACACTGTTGGAGGAGATTTGCATGTCTAATCTCACTCATTACATTCAAGGTTTTACAGACAATGATAGTCCCCTTTTTCACACTTAATGGCTATATCGATCAAAACATAGTTTATTCTAGGACTACACTTTCTATGATCCACATTCAGTCACACACTACAAGATTCAGGTTTATTTTTTTTCAGACGTACACTGAAGAACAAAGGAAAAATTCGCTCAAAGCACTTTTTGCAAGAGGCTACAAAGATTTTTTTAATCTTAAAAGTAAACTTCACCAGGACACAAAGTGTCTTTGTGGCTTAAAGCAGTTCAAACTTTTGTTGAAAGTGTTGCTTTGCAGACATCTGTCTTTGTTTTATGTCTCCTGTAAGAACAGAGGGAGGGCCAGATTGACAGACATACATTAAACCTGATTTTTGAAATTTCAAGTGAAGTGTCTGTGAATACAATTTAAGTTTGTAACTTGACTTTTCCACTGCTTTGCATGTCGGCAGAAAATGTTTTGTCTAAAGAACACTTCTGTCTGCGTGCCTGTCTGTCTGTGAGGCCCAGTCTATTTGTTATTCAAGGGAGAAGTACACAGCTTTAAAGAACACTGAAAAAGGCTTTCTTCTCTCCATGCAAATTAAAGGTATTTATTCTTTGAGATGTTTTGGTTGTATCCTGTTAGGAAGTAAGAGCACTCTCTGATCTGGAGAGTGAATTAAGAATAAATTATGTCAGGACATCACCAGCAGTGACTGTATGCCTTTTGTACATGTAATGAAGTCTCACACTGTGCAGTCTGCTACTATAAGGAAGCAGACTTAACAGGAAATAAGAAACATAATAGGCAGGTTGGCCTTGGCCATGGGCAAAGACGCTTTGGGATCTAGTAACAAAAACCACATTCTGAGGTAGTCAGGAATATGTCCACATACAGTTTGTTGTGTTAAACCAGTATGTCGCTGACCTGAAGCTCTCTGTGTGCTGATGTGCGGTTTTTACAAAGAGCACTTGCCTCTGTTTAATTATCCAGCTCCAAATTAGGTTGGGAAATCATCAGATTTAAAAGAAACTGTCTCCTCACTGGTACATAGAAAACTACCTAGCCTAGATCATTTCAGCATTAAAGAAGTTGGATTGTTGTTTTCCTGGTACGTCTAATTTATTTATGTTGCAGCAGTGTAGGGCTGCAGCTAACAATTATTTTCGTTATGGATCGAGTTATCAGTTAATTGGCTAATCGTGTCAGTTCTACAGCAGTGTGCATAAAGAGCAAACAGTTATGTATAAAAAGGCATGTAGTCAAATCTGTCTAACTCAGGACTAAAATGCAACACCAAGGCCCCCCAAGTCCAACACACACACACTCGCCATGTCACATAATGTTGCTCATCATTTGACAGCTGTAGCACACGCTGGACATGCATACAGACAGAAGTGAAAGTGAATGTTTGGGGTGTCAACATGTAGTGTTGAAATAGGACACATCCTTTTAACTAACAAGCTTTGTCTCTAATATGATGAAGCCACATCAGTTCAGTGATTTAAGGCATTTTGATCGCCTGACTAACAATGCAGTTTCTGTATTTCTCAGGTCCTCTTAAGTTCTGTTGAAGCCAATCAAAATATGAATTAAAGACCCAACTTGAACCAAGGTGAACTACAAAGGGGCTAAAACCTGGTTTGGGTTTTTCAGGGGTTTGTGTCTACAACAAGACCTCGAGTCGAGGCACCAAATAGCCAGGCCAAAATGTTAAAGCTTTTGTGCCAGTATTCAGTATCTGAGTATTTCCATCTTCATGCCCAAATTGACAAATATTCAGAATATCATGTCAGCAGTATAGCAAAGCCTCTGACACAGTATTCAGACTAACTTGTATTGAAACTTACAATAATGAAATTGTGTGTTTCAACCCTCCTCACCAGTTCAGTGGCAGGTAAGGTGAAGACCATCACTGGGCTTTTTAAATCAAAAATAAAAAGCTGCAAAGAAACCTGAATTTGACTCCAGGTTTTTACGGAATAAAGACCTGATATATCAATCCAACTTTAACAATACACTTCAAGACCTGAAATTACATTTGTGGTAAAAGACTGCAATTCTCAGCGCTATTTTCTGATTTGTAAATCACCATCACACAGTGAGGATCACAAACTTACATATGCATGGAGAAAAGACTGTATTTACTTATTGTAATGTATTTTATCTATGGATAACAAACTACCTACTGCAGGTGTAAAGCTGACTTATACTGTTTTTGGTTTGGTCCAAGTTGTTTGTTCCTGAGCTGTCTAGACCAGAAATACAAGATTTTAAGAAAGGTGATGAATGTGTATGCGTTTATGTTCAGGCATGTACAACATTTTATGCTTGATTAAATGTCTGCACGTTGCCTTATGTGAGTGGTTTTGTAAGTCGCTCAAATCAATGCATATTGTGTGTTTGTGAATCACTTTGTAAGCAAATGGGTGAACACGGTGGATGTGAGAATTGTTTTAAGTAAACTGGTTCATGTTGTGCTTGCGACTGGTTCTGTAAATGTGCAAATTCTGTCATGCACGAGGGTGCGAGCGCTCTGTGCATGCTTGATAACTCTTTTAATAGGTTGCAGCAGATTGAGCTGTGATGCTTTTCAGCTGAGACATTTTTGGGTCAGAGTTTCTTTTTTTCTAATAATTGCTTTGATCACAGGAATAATTAGGTTTTCCTCTCTCCACGGGCACCTGCTCACACACATTTCTCTCCCGTCCTTCAGTATACAGTGACATACCTTTTAAAACACACTGACGGAAGGTTTTGGAACAAGGCAACAAAACCAAGTGAAGCACAGTCGGGTCAAAGATTTAGCGGAAACTCAATCTTCTTAATGCACGCAGTCAAGATAATGTGAATTTTAAACAGAACCTTCACATTACCGTGCCAGGATAAGAAGCGATAATTACTCTCTTGAAGCTGCTGTACTAACTGTTACCTATTTGTTGAATAGAGCTGGGCATGCTGTGCTCAAGGTGGAGACTTATAAAACCCAAATTCAATTACAACACCCCCCACAGTGGATCTTTCCTCCAGAGTCTTTTTATCTTAGAAGTGCAATCATATCGTGCAATTAAGTTCATTCTCGGAGGCACCGGTAATCTAGCAAGCTTTACTTTGTTTGTTTTTTTGTTTGTTCAAGTTAGTAATGATGGAATCATGATCATGCAACATTTGGGCAACAAAAAGTAATTTATATAGTTTCCTTTCCTGTGTCTGAGTTAACTGCAATAACTCTATATTATGTTGAAGTGAAGTAAATGTGCAGTTAGCAGAGAGAAGACATTTCTTTGTTATGAATATGCAAAAAAGTTTGGACCACCATAGCAAAATGGCTTATTTTTCTGAGTTTTGACACAACTGAGTTTCCCCTGCAGAAACGTAAGCCATCAAGGTACTAAATATGCACTGAAAGTTTTTCCACAGGTTTAATTTTGTGAAATGAGATTTTGCACGGCAGAGTCAGAGAAGTGAGCTGTGCGGTTTTTGATTCTGTGTGTCTGTGTGTGTGTTTGTGTGTCTTCTCTATATGTATGTGTGTGTGTGAGAAATATGTGCTTGTGATGCGCATTTATCTTGACAGTGACACATGCACATTATAATCCAATTTTTGTTCTCACTCAGATTATGAGAATTTATCATTAAGCCCTTTACATGCCTGAACAGTTCCCATAAATATTTATTAAATCATTCCACTACACATAATCCGAATATTGATCGCCCGCCCCTCCCCTACGTGAGCGACGTCCCATCTCATAATTTCCACCACACAGTATTGCACGCTGCTTGCATGCGGCTGCACTCTGTGACCCCAGTGAGTGTTCATGTAATGTTGAGAGGTGTGAAGGCTAAACAAAGGCAGAGTACTTCAGATTAGAGCAGATGATAAAATGAAACGTTAATAATCCCCGTGGGGAAAGTGGATTATTGCAGAAGTGGAGAATAGAAGACCAGAATAGAGGAAAAGGAGACTTGCAGATAAAACAAGTAATTACAACCAAAGAACATTCTGCACTGATGGTAAAGGTTAAGATAGGACACATTTGTCGGCAACAGCAGGTTAGAAACGTTGTGTTTTGGACAGATCTTAGAACATATGTTCAAAACATATGTTCAAAGATGTGAGCCAACCATTTACAGATTTGTTTGGATACATGTAACTGCGTCTAATAAAGCAGAAAAGCTATAAAATTATCTTGTCAAAAAATGAACCAAGTGTTGAATGCGCAAACCAGGTTGCAGCTTGTTCAGGTCACAGTGACAGGCTTACTTGGATTATGCGCTTGTCCAAACAATCACCCAGTTGATTTGATCAGTATTGCCGTAGACGCACGGTTTGATTGCAGGCTGAATCTCTCATTATAACCTCAGTGTAGCATAATCAGATTTAATCGTCTGAGTCCTTATAAGAGCGTCAGATGAACTTTATTGATCCTGGCAGCTAAATTGGGTCATTACAGTAACAGCGATTAGAGGTGTGTGTTTTTCGCGGGAACATGAAACAAACACATTTTCTGATTCTCTGTTGATCCCTGAAGGAGATATTAATCTCTTTGTGTGACCTTCAGTACAGGGAGGAGATGTTTTAGGATGGCTGATATTGTATTGAAATTCAACTAGGAGAGTTTTAGCTGTCCTAGAGCCATACTGCATACTCATCTATACAGTATGTGTTCTGTACTATTCTTAATTGTATACTTTTCTTGCAGTTAGTATGCACAAAATGAATATACGTAACAGTTTTGTACTAACCTGAAATGATACAAGACGTGCGCCTACAGATATCTTTGGAACAATATTGCCACTTAAACTCAATAGGAAGAATGTACAAATTTTATACTTTATTTTTGATGTTCCTGTAGTCCCACCATTGTTCACATTTTGTTTTCATTTTTTTCCACCTGTGAGCTGCTTCTCAGTATCCTGTTAGCACTAAAGTGTCCATCAGTAGCATGATTTAAAATCAGTTGGATATAGTAGCGTACTGACAACTTGTAAGAACACGCAAATTTGTTCTTGTTTTTTCAGTGTAAACCCGGTGCATGCTTAAAAATGGAATATGGTTAATACATAGGATGGAACTGTGACATAGCCATTGTTTAAACAATGTATAGTATACGCTTGAATGACTAATTCGTGCAATTTAACAGCAAATTGTTACTTTCTGCACCTTAAAGCTGCATTATTTGTCTTTTGGCCACTTGGGGGCAGTGTGACAAGCTGTAATCAGAACACTGACATGCAGTATAATCGCCTTATAAAGTCGTGTTTCTGGACGCTTTTTGAAAGCTCTGGTTTTGTGTCCACCTACTCCTGAGGGGGGAAATTTCTGTCTCTTTAGCTGCTAAATGCTCCACTATGTTCACCAGCTAGCTGCTGACGGTGTCTGTGAGCTGTTTGATGCAGGACATTGAAAAACAGCTACCCGCTGAAGCTGGACATGACGCTGATGAGAACAGCGAGAGCGAGAAACTGCATATTTTTTCATTATTAATAGAAAAAATATTGATAGCTTTAAAGAGTGGTGTAGGGCAGTGGTAGTGGAAATAAATAAGATATTCAAATAATGAAGAATATCTGAAGCCACAGGGAGTCTTTCAACATGTGTTATTGACTGTGCCCATGTTATCATCAACAAAATCTGATTATGGGTGTAAAAAACACAGCAACACACTGTTAATGTTTTCTTACCATTACAAATGTTCTGCATGAGTCATGGCCATCTTCTCATGCTGTTATGTCACCAGGCCTGCGACATCTCTTCTTGTTACTATGAATGGCTGGTAAATAGGAAATGTTTGTCCATTAGTATTCCTTACCGTCTGCCATGTGATTTTACACTTATATATGTCGGTTATTCAGCTGACGCTTTGAAAATAATGAGACATTGTGTTAAAGGAGCAGGTCCGTGTACAATCAAAACTGTAATCAAGTAAAATCACAATGTTTTGCACTGTTACATTTCCAGGAAGAGAATTGCTTTCAGATTTCTATTCAAAGGGTTGGGACATAATTCGACCTGGTGTGTGGTGTGAAAAAGGATATTCTAGGGCCGGAGAAAGGTACTTTGAACCGCTTTTCACCTTTTGTGTGATACAAGGTTGGAAGCAGGCTGTGGTTTGGCCGTGATATGTGGGAGATGGCAGTGGTTTGCTCTGATTGGAGCTATTCTGGAGACTTCCAAGAACAGAGCAAAAAAAAAAAAAGCTCAAAGAGCACTCTTGAAATGAAAGTAGAGCATACACACAAACAGCCAGATGGTTTCGAAATGATTGGTCTGAGTGTTTGTGAGTATGTTGCAGGTATATTTTTATACACACAGCGCTCTTTTTACTGTGTGTCTTTGTACTGGGTATTGTAATTTAACTTGATAATCCAAATCCTGCCCATGTAATGTGTTGGATACTCAGAGGAGGATCTGACGTTTTCAGATTCGGATGCATCAGAACATTTTGTCATTTGTTCACATTTCTTGGTATTTGTTCAGGTGAAATCTCTGACTAAGCTCAAACACATCTTTCCCCCGTCATAATTGGAGCGGTATCTTTCCTGCCATCTCGACAGGTGTGGAATAGCTAACTGTGTGTTTTTGTACATACATGCGTGATCAGGGATCCACTTGTGAGCCAGACCGCCACAGAGCTCCCTGATTGGAGAAGTCAGGGCGAAGAGAATAGTGATTTCCACACCTTCTGCCTCACGTGTGTGTTTGAAAGAAAATCTTGTGCTGTTTGCGAGCTGGCCCGATCTCTCCCTCCCTATTTTCTTTCTCCACACACACACACAGACTGATACACAAAGGCCTCTGTTATCTGAAGTAGGGGAACGCGAGAAATGAACTATGAACGATTAGAAAATGAAAGAAGATTGCTTTTGATTAGCACTCGTTAATTAACTCAGTCAGCCGCCTGCCTGCTCCCTAGCCAGCCCATCAACAATGTATGGCCTGACTACGTGATTAACTATTTGTGTGCGACAGTGTGTGTGTGTGTGTGATTTTTGATCTTGTAGTTTTATAATGAAAAACAGATGAACCTTGAACCTCAATTTGCTTTGACGCTTTGTGTGTTGCTGTGTAGGTGTGTGAGCGTGTGTAAAAAATCTTTTTATGCGTGTTTTCATTGATATGCATGGTGGAAAGTGGCTGGCCTTCACCACATGCATGATTAGCGGCATGGGACGGCTGTAACACCACAGCTCAGTGCGCTGCAAAGTTAAATTAAATGGCAATGAATGATTGATAAGGGGAAAAAAGAAATTACAGGAGAGATAAAAGAAAGACAAGAGGGAGGAGGATGAATGGGTAAGGAGTGAGGAAGATTTCAAGGTTACAGTAGGTATGAGAAAGGAGGAATGAAGGTTGCATAAACGAGTACAGGAGTTTGGATGAAAGACGCAACAAAGCTGAGCAAAAAGAAGAAACCAAATCAATACTTCAGAGAGGAGACTCAACAAAAACAAGGACATGTTTTTTAAGCGAAAAGACATGAAAGAAAGTTAGGGGCACAAAAACAGAAAGAACAAAGGATGCGAAGCAGGAGCTGGGAGGGATGGAGCGATTTCATAAGAAGATAAGATATGGAAGGCGAGATTCAGAAGAGCCCCAATTTCACAGTGGTGTGAGTGCCGCGGGTTTGTGCTGTTACGGCATTACGAGGAGCGCTCCACTTGATTGCACATTAGCCCTATTGTGGAGGGAGCCCTGCACATGTTTTATTTAGCAGGCTTGCTCCGGCTCGCCGAGCGCCTCGGCTGGAGCAGGATGGACGCTTGTTTGTTCTCCAGCCTGCTGTGGTGCTCGGGGGTCGCGGATGCAAAGCCACGTCTCCTTGCTGCTAATGGACAGAGCCGCATTAGTCAAGTGTGTCAGCCTCTGTCCTGCTTTCTCCAGACTGGCACCGGCGTTATTATCGCCCGTCAAAGCTTCCACTTTGGAGAGGATATTTTAGGTTTTTCTTTTTTTTTGTTTCTTCAGAAGGGTTAGGTTACAAGTCATTTCTGATGTGAGATTTCTGCCTTTCTTCTGTTTTTAGCACGACAAGAGGACTGCAGTGTGGGCTGTAAATATATATATGTATATGAACCTGCTGCTGTATGTAAGGTCAAACTGACTTAAGCCGTCTCCTCTCGCCTCTCTCCTTCCCCGTCCTTCCAGCTGGTGATGCCTCAGCTCGTCCATGTTTCAAGTCAAGTCAAGTCAATTTTATTTATATAGCCCAATATCACAAATCACAATTTGCCTCAAGGGGCTTTACAAGCTGTACAGCATACGACACCCTCTGTCCTTAGACCCTTGACTCGGACGAGGAGAAACTCCCCCCCAAAAAAAAACCCTTTAACAGGGAAAAAAAATGGAAGAAACCATCAGGAAGAGCAACAGAGGAGGGATCCCTCTCCCAGGACGGACAGACATGCAATAGATGTATGTATATGTATACAATTTGATGACAGAAATGTAGGTTGTAGAACAAGCAACTTCAGGGATTGCCTGGATAGGTAAGACCTGCTCCATACCACCTCCTCTCCACCATGGAGACCTGGAAGAGGGTAGGCCACACAAAGACATTAGAGGGAAGCACAGCATTCACACAGATAGANNAGACATGATGACATGCAAACTAGGGAGAGAGGAGGAGAGGCTGAATCTCCTGGGGGACAATGATCCATATCCACATCTGGATGAGGCACCGGCAGCCTGGCACCCTTTGCCATCACAGTTCTGTGGTGGATCTTTCTCTTAACCTCTTGACCTGCAGGCAGTAGGCAGTTTCCAGTAGCTTACACTCCCCAGGGCAGATAAATGAGAGAGACTTCAGACTGCAGTTTGTTCTGTTAGATGTAATGTTCATCAGCTCTGTGGTTCAGAATTAGATTAGCTTTAATCTGCAAGTGAAAACAACTGAAACATGGATGGAATGGAAAACTCAGAAATCCCAGTTACCGCGCACAAATAAAGGTGCGATGCTGCCTGGCTGATTGAAAGAAGTGGGACATTGAACACCGCTATAGATAACCTGACCTCTCTCAGTAAAGATTTGTTTAACAGTAAAGATTTGCTCTCCCCTCAAAAAGCTTGTTAAGGCCATTCGACACGAGTATTGACTTGGTATTTGATGACCACCTTTTGTCTCTTTTCTATTTCTTTAAACGTGGTTTCACTCTACTGTCCTTCTCTGTCTCTCTTGTGTTTGAGATCTCTTGTGGTCTGACGGGAATCCACTCTGTGTGTACAGTAGGCCATTATCTATGTATGATAGCCATCTCTGCTCTGCGCTCCTGGGAGTCTGAGGCAAAACCCAAGACAACAAAGGGATGACTGTCTCAAAAATGGGGGTTGGACATTGGAACTCAGTCATGTTTCTTAGGTGCAGATTTGTGGAAAGCTGAGCACGTATTAATGTTAATTTTAAACCTATTAGGACTTCACAGGCTGTTATTAAGAGTCTGTTAGCGTAAGCTATCACGCCAACAGTGTACCATTAATACTGTGTTGCTGTGTCCGTCTCCTCTTCCATGGATGAAAAGACTTTAGGGACTAGCTTCATTCTGTATGATGATTTGTGGTCAGAGAGGTCCGCACTATAACCTAATCCTAATCCTTAAATGGGAGTTCCTGACGTCTTCCAAAACAAATAGGTAAAGCAAGCATTGTTCTGTCTCCTGCAGTATCCTTCTGTCCCCCTCCACTCGAGAATGTGTGTTGCTTATTGTTACTTCCCTTGGATGTTTGAGCTTTGGTGTGCAGAATGGTGTTCGTGCAGAGTTTGACACCTGAAGGCTGTTTTCTCATTCATCTGCTGAAGGGGTGTCACCTTAAATCTCAGTTTAACATGTGTACGCATGGGCAGGATTTGGTGACATTCACAGCTAGTCTGAAAGCCAATCGTGGTACAGTATGCACTCCTTCCACATACAAATGTGACGTGGAAACTTGAAGCCTCCATTACACAAACACTGAGAATTGACTTTTTAGTGAAGTACGAGACATCTCATGTCCAGCAGGTGAACTTTGGAATCGAACTATATTTGCATATTCATATATTCTGGATTTTTAAACGAGGGAGAAGGACTAGAAGTGAAGAGAAAGTGTTTTTGTATGTCTGGATGGCATCTTTAAGATTTCTCATGAGGCTTTTTTTGGGGGCTCTGTTGGACAGTTACAGTTGACAGAGTGGAGGGTCACATCTGTCCCAGAGCAGATGTTCCAAATAAACATGGAGCAGCTTTGCATCTGAAAGCATTTTTACTAAGTGGCTTTTTAAATGTTTTTAATCTTTGGATGAAAGCCTGACACAGCCAATCGTAGCTAAAGCAAAACTAAAACTTTGCTGCTCAGTTTTTCTGGATGTAACAGTTTGAACGTTCAGTTCAGTTTTGGGGAAATTCCTCTCAGCGTGGAGATGCAGCCACTGGCCTGTGTGTGTTTCCGTCTCTCAGTGGACTTCCCCACTAAACTGGCTCATTATCTCACACACTGTGATCATTAGAGAGACGTCTCTGGAGATGCACACACTCAGGTGAAAACCCAGGGGGATGCACACCTCTGGGACTGGGACTCTGCAGCACAACACACACACAAACACACACACACTAGTAAACAGGTTTTATAATATGATCTGAAACTCTTTCTGCGGCAGTTCCACTTGCAATACAGCATATTGCTCATATGTAGCTCAACATTTCTGACGTTTTGAACATGCCACACACACACACACACACACACACACACACACACACACACACACACACACAGCTGCTGGGGAGTTTTGCTCAGTTAGTTTTGTTATTACAGACCAGCTGTCTGCCCAATTTCCTCGAGTCAGGAACATCTGTGTGTGCCCCCTTCTCTCTCTAATTCACCCCCACCTCTCTCTCCCTCGTTCGCCCACACACACCCCGTGTATGCGTCATTATTAAGAGCCTATCAATGTGACAGGTAACAGAAATCCAACTTAAGAGGGGAAAAAAACCCTCTGCGCTGACGCAAATTGGTACCGTAAGAGCAACCGTCAGCAATCCTCTGTGTGTGTGTGTTTGTGTGTGTGTGTGTGTGTGTGTGTTTAATTGTTTGTCACCTTTATGCCGTTGGTCCCATTTTTTTGTGTGTGTGTTCTTGGCTTCCTCTCTCACTGTGGAAGTACGTCTTTTGGTATTTTTTACAGTATGTATATATTTTCACTCTGTGTGTGTGTGTGTGTGTGTGTGTGTACACAGTAGTTTTCTAGGCTATTAGGCTGCTGACTGAGGTATACAGTACAGTGCTATTGGTGGGCCAAAGATAAGCTCAGGGATTGCTGTGCTCCTGGGCCCTTTGCAGGAGCCATGATAATGCATTTCTGTCAGCCTCTGTATGTGTGTGTTTGTGTGAATTCATGTGTACGTACAACCCACTATACTTGTGTGTGGGCTGGTTTGTGTGTGTGTGTGTGTAACTTTCTTGCTGTGCCAGTAATTGTAGGTTGTAGCGTGACAGAACTTAGTCGTTTTGGTTTCAGGTCTGTATCTCTCTAATAGTACTAATGTTGTACATGTATGTATGCCCTTGTTGCACTTAGTATTTAGTATTTAGTATGTAGTGCATGGCAGTACTTTAGCGACTACAGTTGTCCAGATTGGGGTCGGTACATTCTTGTTCTTATTCTCACTTTTCTTTGCTGATAATTTGTTTGTTTGTGTGGTTTTTGTTTTTGGTCTCTTTCTGGTTATGCATATGTTACTCTAAAAGAAAAAGAAAGCCAATGTAAGAGCGAGATGTTAACAGTCTATTCTCTCTGTTAAAATATAATGGTTAAAAAAGAGAAGGTTTTAAATTGAACTGATTGACCCAAAGTGTATCAGTGGCAGCTATTTTAAAAGCTTATTGAATTTTCTAAATCTTAAGAAAACACCCTGCATGCTTCCTTCCCCCATTTCTTTTTGCAAAGGAAGGACCATCCTCCATGAAAGTCCATCCTACATTTTTTTGCTTCAGCATTATTTCAAAGTTTTGTTTTCTTTTGGACATCTTATGCTTTTATTTGATAGCTGCATTAGAGAGATGACAGGACATGAAAGAGAGACGTTGTACAGGAGAGAATTCTCCATGAAATTATTCTCACCCTCATAATGATTTCCATTGAGCTGGTGGAAAAGTGGTTTTAGAGAGGTTAAAGGACCATGATTTTTTTTTTTTTTTTACTGTAATTTGATCCAGCCCTGCTCCCCTTTCCCTCAACAAGTATTGCCAAATTGCCTTTCAGTAAAGCATTAAACCACCCTGGTATCATGCAGGTACCCTGTGCCTATCAGTAGAATACAAAAGATAAAAGAGATCCAAACATTGTCTGAGATATAATGTGTAATAAATGGACACAAAAGTCTCACCAGGAAGACCAATCTATTAGTCAGACAGTGCACACATACAGTGCATGTGAGTGTGTGTATGTGCAGTCTACTGGGCTGACTTTCTCCGTCAGTGCTCTTATTTTTGTACCCATACCTGCTAGTGACGCTCAGCAGCTTTTTTCCCTACGGTCGCGTCTATTTGGAACTACAGTGAGCCGGTCTCCTTCATCAATACCTGCCTCACTCTGTCTAGACATTCAGACACCTGCTGGGGGTTCACTCTTTTTCTAATCACAGTCCGGCTGTATATTTCCAAAACTCCTCCCTGAAGGGTCATCACCACAAGTTTATTTGAGCTCCGTGCAGCCTTTGGGCATGCTGGATTTCTATCTCTGTACTTTATTTTCCCTCTCTCTCTTTGTCTCTGCTCATATCATTCTCCCTGTCTCTTCCCAGTCCTAGCCTCTGTTTGTTTGTCTAGGTGTTATCTTTGCGTGGTGGCAGTGAAATAACAGCGTTAATTTGCTTCTGCCGAGGTGAAAAAACAATCCGTCTCTCAACCACCCCTCTGCAAAAAGATACAGAGCTCCAACTTCTGCTAAGTTCTGCCATTCTTCGCTGGGGGAACCTGATTAGCTGATGTTTATGGGCTCAGAAGCGACGCTTTAGGCTCTGTCGGGATGACTGTAGCTGGTTAGCGAGTTACAGCAGTGCAAAGAAACAATAAGCTCCGTCTGAACAGAAAGTCAGAGTAAAACAGGCGATGGTAAGAGAAGGGGAGTTTATCATTTTGACAGAACAGTAGGAAGTTTTCTCAGAAGGAAAAT
Organism: Oplegnathus fasciatus; assembly: GCA_003416845.1. NCBI lineage: Eukaryota > Metazoa > Chordata > Actinopteri > Centrarchiformes > Oplegnathidae > Oplegnathus > Oplegnathus fasciatus. Next base: position 73,462 of record NTHP01000397.1, on the reverse strand, counting down.
TGTGTGTGTACATACAAGAAAAAGTACATGGATGTATTTGAGGAGTTCTGTACTTTATGTGTGTCTTTATGTGTGTGTGTGTTTGTATGCCTCTCCCTTGATGATTATATGTTTTTTTTTTTGTCATGGGCATGACTCATATCTGTTTCAGTGTGCCATTAATTAAATAAAATGGAGATTCGTGGCTCTTGCCTGGCTGGTAATGTGTATATTATATAGATCTGCTGCTCCCTGTGTTTCGTTTTCTCGCTGCTAAAACAGAAGTGTCAAACAGCCGCAGGTGTCGGCACAATGTGCATAATTGGCAGAAACCCACAGTTTGTAGTTGTGAAAATAGTTTTTCCTCACAGTGTGTGTTTTTGACGTGTCACAGTGTCTGTACATTTGTGTAAACGTAGCTTTGCTCCCTCTCTCTTTTTGCTGCAGCCCTGTCAGTGTTGCGGTCGAGTGAAGAGCAGGCTCCTGTCCCGCAGAATAAGTTCATGGGTGACATCGAGGAGCTGGCCGCCAGCTATGAACGCAAACTCATAGAGGTGAGTGCTGTCTCTTTTTATTCCTCACCGTGAA
>NTHP01000397.1:44724-72883 GCA_003416845.1 Oplegnathus fasciatus | reverse complement strand
AGACATGAGAGTGGTATCAATCTGCTCATCTAACTCTTGGCAAGAAAGCGCATAAGATTTATCAGACATATCTTTATGAAATTCAGTGTGACACCTTCATATAATTACTGTTTATTAATAAACCATGGTTAAGACTACTTGTAGTGTATTAATCACTCCTGCATTTTTTCGCATTTGCGACCACATAAACCCTGTTGCTTCTACTTTCAAAGAGGAAGTTGGTTCTTCAGTCTAAGGTTCATCCTGTTTGTTTTACTGAAGAGGATAAACAGGATTTATCCATCTGAATTTCACTCTTTGTGTCATCTGCCAGTGCCAGAACCTCAAACAGAATTAGCTCTGTTTGCTCTAGATGGATAGTCCAAGTCCCAGCTGCTGCCACAAAGTGCAAAAAGAACAGTGTTGGGGCCAATAATCTTGTTTGCTGACAATAATTTATGGTAATGACTTATTGATGTTACAGAACCACTTGGAGCTTCGCACTAAGAAATACCTGCATTGGTAGATTAGCAAGCAAAGTTAAAGAAAGAATGATAAAACATGTTTTCAAGTTTTTCGGCCTTGTGAGAGCTGTTCAGGGGAAATTCTCACCAAGCTCCTCTATCTAAATAAAGCAGAGAATGGTACTTTCTGCAGCTGCATTGATTTAAACTCTTAACAGCGTCAAGAGCTATTCCCTGAGCTGGTTCTTCTCAAAAATATCGATTGCAGTGCCTGGTGAAGATCTCTAATAACTGGACATCAGGCATAATGTTACCAGCTGCGTGACGGATGATGGGAGATGTGTCCCGTTTCCTGTTAGACTGACCAATGAGGAAACACTCCCAGTAAGAGTGACATCGGCAGCAGAAAATGAAAGCAACGTCTGTGTATTCTAATAGGTCGGGAGGTGTGGGGGGGCGTCTACATGAATAATTAAACCACAGTTTTATATTTCTTTAATAAGAAATAATTCCGCCTGTGTTTGGCCAAACTATGTTTTCACTTATTTATGCACATGTATGTATGGTGCATTTTTAATGGTGTTTACTTATTTATTTGTCCATTTGCTCGGCTGCCAGTCTCGATTGAGCTTTCAGAGCGAGCCTGGAAGAGCGGCGTGGGACACAAACGCACCACAGGCCAGCCGGGCTTTGATGGCTTTGTTTAAATAAGCCTGTCATGCAGAACGGAAGTGTTTTTCCTCATCCCTGATTTGTAACAAGTTGTCTAGCGGAAATGTAGTAAAATGTGAAAGCGGGTGCAGCTGCATGGCTAGTGCTGGCTCCTCGGCTAATGATATCAGCAAGTGTCTTAACCACAGAGGAGAGGGAACAACAATCTGGTTTAATGGGAGCCGCCTTAATATTCAGAGGGGCAGTCCAACAGAGTTGTGATATTTGTATGAATGGGGGAGGGGGAGACAGAGGAATGTGTGTCAGTGTGTGTATGTGTGTGTTCATTCAGGGTCAGCAGCACTCCTGTCCGTCCTGATGTGAGGATTCAGAAATTGTGCGATTTACATGAGTAGCTGTCGACACTTCTGATTCAGCTGTCTCGCTCCAGTGACTGAGACAAAATCTGACCCACCAAGTTATTGATTTTTGAAAATGTCATATCGAGCCTTGTTGGATACATACAGGCCTGTCAGACACAAATAAATATTGGACAGGGCTCAGCCTTCTTTAACCTGGGAAACATGCCCGTGTTTGTGACCTAGTTCGGTCTTAATTTAATGATGCTAATGCATTGTATTGACTTTGACTTTGTTTGTATTTGAGCCAAATCTCAAGGCACTCTATGCTATTTTCTTCCTCATCCTCTTTTGTCCGTGTGTCCTGCTATACTGTGCACTGTGCACAGGGCAATAAAAGATCTCTAGATAAGTGATCTAAATGAAAGTAATTTAAAAGTAGGGTTGGCAATAGGACAAAATGTAATTGTCACCCCTTTAACTGCCAATGGCCAATGACCTTGGGTTGGGGGTAAGGTTTTTTTTTAAACAGAACATCACCCATGTGATGTCTTTTATGCTTTGTGGGACATTGTGCAGGCACAGGCTATGCCCATTATTGTCGGTTCAATTGAAACTACTAATTGCAGGATTCAAGGAATCAAATGTGACACTTTGGATACTGATGAGGCCATACATTTTGCCTGTCATCGATAGCCAACATATTCGCTCCATCGGCCAGTCTTTAAAGTTGTATTTGTTGATTTTTTGGGCAACTTTTGGGTGGCAGAACAGGTAGAACATATAATCACTTTATGAAGTTGTTATGGAAAACTTGCACATCCAGCAGACACGGAGCAATGTTATCATTCATTTGGAGTTGTCACTGTTTTTGTAGCTCTGTTTTGATCTCCACCAACTCCTGAGAAAAATATCTAGTGGCTCTTTAGCTGCTAAATGCTCCACTATATTCACCAGCTGGTCGCTAACTTTGTGTGTCTGCTGTTTGGTTCGTCAGAGCTTTTTTGTTTGCTGAAAACAGCTGCCTGCTGCTGCTGGAGTTTGCAGGCTGGAAAGCCAAAACAATGAGCTCAGAAGAGACGAAAACGCTGTAGAACTGAGGGGAACTGCAGACTTGGGTGATAATTCTCTGTGGGTTCGGTACTATGAGCCAGCCCTTTCACATTACACATAGTCACTTGGTCCATTGATAATATAAAAATATTGATTAGTGCAGCTTTAATGGCCGTTTGGTTGCACTGTATTTCTATTTGCAAATGAATATAGAACACGATAAGAGGCATAGTATGAAACATGGTTGAACCACGTCACTAAACAGCTGTCCAGGTAGCTGTTAAGTGACAAATTTCTGAATTGTTGAAGGCTAACTGCTCACTCAGAGATTCAGAAACTTTGCTAACTATGCTCAGTGGTTACCACTGTCACCTCTGTGGTTTACAGTAACCAGCAGGACAGACTTTGAGGAGTTGTAATGTTCTCCCATTGTTTGTGTTTTGGTTTCTGCAGGTCTTCTCCTCCTGTCCAAAGACACATAGAGTAGGTCAGGTGATTTGGAAATTTGCCGTTGTGTTAATGTGAGTGCGACTAGTATGTGAACTCCCAGTCTCCCTTTCCAATCACGGGCCACACATTTTTTCCCCCCACCTGATTTCCCTTATAATACATGTTTTCTATTTTATCATTGCTTCCCTTAGTTTTGCTTAACCTTAGACCCACATTTAACACATTTAACCAAACTGACTAAGAGCGTAGCCTGATACACAGCAGTGACTTGAGGAGGCAGCGTTTATTTTTACCCTCTGATGACTCCAGGACCTTCTCTTCTCCTGCCGCCTTCTCACTCGCTTCTTCATGCCTCTTACTCCCTCCCTTCTCAACTGTGACAGTGAGAAAGTGATATGAGGTGTGTTCACGTATGCGTGCATGCATTCACCAGATGTGCAAATTCCTGTCCGGATGAGTGGGATTTCTCACATGAAACGGCATGGATGTCTGATCTAAGTGGGTTTAAAAAGCTATCAGCGTGGGAGGGCACTTAAACATGTCCCAATGGAGCGCTGCCTGTCTGAAATTAAAGGAAAGACAATGAAATGATAAGAAAAGAAAATGAGTGAAAAACAGACAAATGCAGATAAAAGGAGATAAAGAAGGAAGAAGTGAAACTACAACAACTCGAGGGGATACAGGCATAAGCATTACAATTTTCAACTTTATTGCGTGGTGCTTTTCATTGTCTGTGAGTAATAAAAACAAATTACATAATGCAGTTAACATGTCCACTGAGGTTTCTGAGAAATAGCAAAACTGCATGACATTGATCTGTGAGGCTCGAGTGATAAGGAAAAGGTGGGCAGGTAGTGATGTAACACGTCCTCTTATCAGTGCACACAAGCTGTTGGTGTCAGGCTGAAGATACAGAATATAGGACAGAACCACCTCTCTGAACTTATGTGCCTGCAAGTCATCCTCACTCGCCTGCATTTGACTTTTAATTAGATTTTTAATCAGTCGTGAAACTTAAATGATAACACCATGGGTTTGGCATTTCGTTATTGTATGTTGTGCCCTTTGTTATAGAAAGGTGTCACTGCTCAGTATTGTTACTGTCAATGTCTTTCAGTTGTCATAGGCTCAGATTACATTTCTATAAGTAATTAAGATGAAGGAGGGAGTCCTGGAGAAGGAGGATTTCTCAGCTGCGGTTTCAGATTAAACAGAGATGAAGGTAAAGACCACCTCTCCTCATGCACTTCAGATTTTCATACTTAAATGAAATGTTTTAAGCCACTTCTGGCTGTTGCGAAAGAGATGTTCAAGGACTCCTCTCGAGTGAAGTCGGGGTATCTTTGTGTTTCAGAGAACCAATTTAAATCTTTTTAAGAACTTATTAATGCTTCCTACAGCTGGGTTGAATGCTGGTTTCCAAACCGAAGTTCAAGGAAAAGCTGACAACAAAAGACTGCTGTATGTCTGACTGAATATAGCTATGAACATACGACCACCTGATACCATCTAATTCTGTGTGCAGTTGCATACTTGAATCACGTGACAACTGAATCGAATTGGATTAAAGCTGAAGTTGGTAGGATTGAGAAGAGAGTGGCTTGAAAATTTGAATGAGTACAACTTCCAGGTCCCTCCCCCTCCGTCACTGCTGCGCTCTAGCTCGCCTCCAAAGCCCCTCCCCGCAGAGTTGCTCGGTCTAATTCTTTCTTTTTAGCTCGCTTTTCTTCACTGGACTTCTTCTGTTCACTTGTCTTTGTCGTGTAAGCTGTTGGTGACAAAGAAGGGATGGGCAGTTTTCTCATTGCTTGGTTGTTCTGTGTTTATTTTGTCCACCATTGTGGCCTCTCACTGAAGATGCGGAGCTTGACCGAGTTAGCGCATGCGCAGAGGAGTGGGGCTGCTTGCAGCGTGTGCAGGGGCAGTGATTGACACTCTGTCAGACACCCCATCCTGGCTCTGATTGGTTGTTTTGATTCGGGCGCGGTAGGTGGAGTCAGAGTAGCCTGATTTTTTTCACAGATTATCTGTCTCATGTACTGCTGTCAGGACGTAGTGACAGTTTTAGCAAATATGACTAAAAGTTATTTTTATACAGGTTACCTTCTGCTTTAATGGGGCCAACTGGACGTGCAGGTACTGCAATATAAATACTTTTACCTGTAAAGCTAAACAGATTTTGGCATTGGGTCTTTCTCTTGCCATTACTTTCCAACTCTGCCTCATCTAACAGTCTGCATTATATGGTGGGTACATTATGGCACATCAAAAAACATTTTTATCCTTATTTGCCCTGAAAACTCAAATCAGATTCTGAAATCAGTTTCTTACTATGAGTTACGGGGTCCTACAGGAACCCATCATTGTTCTTTTCACTAGCCAAGTTTCCATCCAAATGTAGTGCACATTTTAACCAAACTTCCAGAAAATCAGCAAAATAAAATACTAATTAATTACCTTAATTTTTCAGTCTGGTGCCATTAAACCACTGCAGCAGAAGAGGGTGCAACAAGATGATGTAATGGCATTTGTATTTGTTTCATGTATTAACTTGAGGAACGTTACACTCCTTATTCACTCCTTATTGATCCACACAGATCTGGTGTTTTAATTTGCAGCAATTTTTCGTCTCTTCAGTGGAGCGGAAGCTTCAGTCACATGCTTCAATGTACGTCATTTATTCGCTAAGTCTGTTTCCATTGCATTGTTTTTATGGATACACCAACCTCAGCCAAGCATTTTGTTTTTGTTTCGACTCAGGTTCTTTTAATGCGCAAATTGAAAATGTGTGTAAAACCAAGTGGATGGAAACGCTTGTTTCAAAGTGGGCTGATGTGATGGGATCACTGTCCGTCACATCTGATCAAAGCACACCCACAGTTGAGTTTTTGAGTGTTAAACTCTTAATGAATAAATATGTTTTATTCAGCTTTGATTTTGCTTATTTAGGCATGAAGGTTTTCAGGGTCTTCAAAGATACATGAGGTAGTTTGTACATGACTTTTATCAATATCTGTTAATGTCCATCAAATGAAACAGGTCTAACATAGTTACCTTTCAAAAGTCGGCTAATTAGAGCACAGATCAAAAAGAATAAAATTACGATGCTTGAATGTGTTAACCATAAGGCAGGCTGGAAGATGAGTTTCTAAAAGGCAGAAATCCCAGCAGATATTGTAAAAGAGCTGTTGTGGTCATTGCTGTGGAACAGTACACTTTTACTCAAGACAGATGCAAATGTGATTCATTAGAAAGCGCCTTGAAAATGGACGTAATTTAGATTTATAAGGCAGGCCCTTGCTCCTCAAATTGAGGCCTCATTACATCATACAGTAGTGCTATAAACCAACTCGTCTGTAGCTCAGAGGCTGGATCGTCCTAACCTATATTGTTCAGCAGACGTCTGACTCACATCCAGTAAACAAACAGACTCTAACTACATTAGGAGTCTTGTGACTATGTTACAGTTACAGCATCTTTTTTCTGTTTTGTTTTCCCATGGTGTATTTTTATATCTGCTGTGCTGTATTGATAAGTAGAGGGAGAGTGCTTTTGGAGGATAGAGAAGAGATATGGGTCGAAACTTCCAGCGGGATCAGGGATTCTCCCTTTGATCCACAAGCTCATTAATTAACCATAAACAACATCAAGAACAAGAACAACAATTACAAGCCACCGACTCAGAATCTGCTCTGTTCAGAGAGGAGACGCAGTAATAACTGGGAGAATATGAACCGATAAGCCTGTATAATGCCTGTTGTCTTTGCTGTGTAATGCAAGTGAATGTGACTCTTGAAAAGCCAAAATACTGCATAATGCATGCTATTCTTTTCAGAATAATGCAGGTGAATTTGCTTTGAAGTGTTCACACATGCTCTGAGTACAGAATCCTTCCTAGGCCTTATTAAATTTGCTTTTGCTTGACTTATTTTTTTCTCCATGTAAGGATGTCTATGTCCAGATCAGGAAAGTAGCTAATTTTTCCCTCATGCCTTTGGATACGAAAGCTAAATGCAATGATGATGTCAGTGTTTCAGTTACAATTTTGTGGGTATTTAATTCCTATTTGGATGAATCATTAAAGACTTGCAGCACAGTAAAATCATCACACCGTATTAAAACTTAATGTTCCCACTATGGAGCTTGACGATGTGCATGTATGTTAAGGTCATACAGCTCATCTCTGCTACTTTTAGCACTGAGCTCAAGGAGTCATGCATGTTTCTACTGAAGCTCTGCAGCAGGAATGTAAAGGTATACAGCATTGTCCTTGCAGCATCTTCTTCATTGTTCTTTGTCCGAATATTATGAATATGATAAGGAAAAATACAAGACCAGACTGTTATTTCATTCCAACATAACATTTTGTTTTCACTTTTATCGTTACAAGAAAAAAGGCTTTTAGGATGAGGACTAACTGACGTGTTTGGCAAAGATAAACTGTCTTGGGTAACGTTGGCTGGGATTGCTGGAGCGTAAACATCCCGTAATCCAACAAAGAGCAGGACAGAGCTGCTAACGTTAGCCTAAAGCCTGTTAGCATCCAGGACCTGCACACGCAGACAGAGGGGAATATGCTACACGGTGGATGTGCTGGTCGTGAACAGCGTAATCTGGATCCCCACAAACTAATGTAGTTAGTTAATGATGAGCTCCTTTGCCTTAGAAGTAACGCTCAGTTACTGCTGTAGGTAGTAAGCTGGTTAGTCTGACGTTCTAACGACTGCAGCTTACATAAAAGCAGATAAACGCACTGTTTAATCCATTCCTTACACTTTTGCTGTCACGTTTTTGGTTTTGAAAAGGCTATAAGAAAAAGACACCACCCCCCAAACTCTATCAATGCTGAGTATTACTGTTTCTACAAATTATAGATCATGTAACATCATGGGAGCACTGATGATAAGTGAAAACATACTTTACCATTAGCTGCGATTATCCATAGCTACCAGCTGACTGTCATTTAATCCTCATGCTGGAAAAGTCCTGTCAGTGTATATTAAAATTTGGGCTCTTGATAGTGAAAGTGACTACTTTTTGAATGTAGACCTAATCTTAATCTGTCCAAATACATTTGGCATGCGTAGACTGGGGGAACATGCACTAAGAGAGGGCTTTAGTTCTCTCAATGTTCATCCGGTTGTGATGAAAACACCCCGAAATTAAAGCTGACAGACTGTACTTTAACATTGTCATCACTGCGGCGTTTCAAAGTAATAATACTTCATAACCAAAATGTGTGATCCAAGTGCTCATGGAGCTCGCTGTGTGATGCGGCAGTGACAAAGAGCTACGTCTGTACCACGGGCCAGATTTAGCCTTTTCTATAAACTCCCATTTCTGTCTTTTCTATTGGTCCATCTGCCGCTCTCATGTGCTCACACTTCTTAACTCGTCTCTCTCTCTATCGCTCTCTGTATCTTTTTTTTTTTTTNTTTTCACCTCAGTTCAGAGTGGACAGCACAGCTTGTGATGTCTATATTGGTCCTTTCTCACCCTCTTTTTCTTCCTTTTTTTCCCCCCGTCTCTCAGCCGTGTCTCTTCCTGTTTAGGAGCAGCTGTGCTGAAGTGAGCCAGAAACACAGATAGAGACACAAGCTGCATTTAGATTTACAAAGTAACCCAATATTGGCCACATTCTCTTTGAGGTCTCACCCAGTTTAAGATGTTTAAATGAACCTTTGATACCCTGCGACTGGATCTCCCTTCTGCCATGCCTTTCAAGTTGTCGTGTCCTGCCCACTATGAAATGGTCCCAGTTATAATATGAACACTAAGAACCATCTGCCATCAGGTTTTATGTAACATCACAGCACACGATACAGTACATATCCTGAAGATGGGGACATGTAATTCTTTTAATAAATGTTTCAGCTGATTTGGAAAGAAGACAAGCGCTCAGGATTTCATTTGAGGAAGTACTACGTGAAATATTTTCAAAGAAGTATTTACGTCAGAAAGATTTAAATTAGACATTTGTGGGGACATGTAAAAACTTGACATGAGTGATGGAATGATATATAACATTGAAGAAATGATAAAAAATGCTAAATCAGAAGAGATGATGTACACGTCTGACTATCAGTAATTCTGCTTGTGTGTGTTATGGAGGCCCAGTTATCTGAAATGTATACCACATAAGAGTAACAGTAACATTAGTACCAGTCTGGCTCATGATGTTTTGTAAAGCTGTATGTCATCTCCTTCTTTTTCAAACATGTTTCCAGTTGCTTTCTACTTTCAACTTTCAGGTAACAGCAAAAATGTCTGAAAAGTGATGGTTAAAAAAACCCCAAAACTTTTAAAGTTTCTTAATGTTGCTGCAAGGGCTGCGAACGGATTCGACTTTGAACTTTGTTAGTGAAATATAAAGATGTGCAGATTGTAAACACTCAATGAAATGAATATGAAGTGCGGAAAATATAAAATATTCAAATGCATGCAGAATTTGCAATGAAAGGACGTTGTGTAGGTTAGTTCTGTTGCTGTACCTGCCTCTGTATCTTTTTCAATAAACAAAGCATCCAAGATATATAAAGATATAAAAAGAATGGAGGTGTTGCTGTGCACTTAACTGCAGTGTGCCTTGTTCGGGTCCTGACAGGGGCCCTTGATCCAAGTCTCCAGGTCTATCACCGGAGCAGCTCATGAAAACAAGTATTTCATTTAAATCACAAATGCCTGCTTAGATGGGAAGCAGCAACAGTGTTACTTCTTAAAAGGTCAAAAATTCAATGCAATATTTTAATGAAAACGTAACTATTGTGATCATACCTGTATTATTCTGAGTTGTGATGTGCACTTGCATAGAGCCAAAATCACCACCAGGTTGCAAAAAGACTGTACTGTGCAGGGAAACATTGCCACTGTACTGTATGTGACCCTCTCCGCTGTCCTCTCTCCTTGTCCCGCTCTCTCTCTGTCCTTTTCTTGCCCCTTGTCTGTCTGAACATTGATGTGTTTTCATATCCTCTCCCTCGTCTTGACCTCATTTTTCTCCGCCCCGTTCATCGTATGTGTCCCGTCTAATTAAGGTTATGAGATTTCGGGTCAGCTATACTACTTCTGCTCTTGCTCTCCTTTTCTCCCTCTGTCTCTTTTTTGGGGGGGTTTCCGCTCAGCCAGGGCTTTCTTAGCCTTTTTATTCAGGCCAGCTCAGCTTGGCACAGCTCAGATCAGATCATACACCAGGGGAGAGGAGAGGAAGAGGCACAAAGAGATTCAGTAAAGATGGGAGAGGAGCGCAGAGGAGGAGGATAAGGCGTTGTGTGAAGGAGGAGATTGTGTGTGTCTGTATGTGTGCTTTTGAACACTGTGATAGAGGGTGTTTATGTGAGTGAGCGTGCGGTCAGCATCACTTGGGTGGCAGTTAGCTGTGATGACTTCAGCAGTGCCGACAGTTGCATCATACTAAACTGACCCTGCAGGCCAGACCAAGTGGCTGATAGCAAACAACATTTTACATCGCTGCTCTAGCTTTGGTCCCATTTTCAGTCATATCAGCTTAAAAAAAATTACAGTGTGTTAGATACAGACTCTTTAAATGTGTGACAGATTACATAATGATCACAGTTTTCAAGTTTGAGCCAATTAAAGATGAGCTGAGCCTGCAAATTTTGCCCATGTTTTGTTTTTCCAACCATATATAAAATATGAATGATTCTTTTAAAAGTAGGTAATGAAGCTGTTGTTGTATGAGGTGACTTTTTATCTTTTTTCACAATACAGTATGTTATTTTCTTCTATTGGTCCTGACAGACTCTTTAGTGTATGTAGTACCACAAAAGTAAACTTCGCTTTGTATTAACTTTTTAAGCTGTACAGTTCCACTTTGCAGTGTTGCATGAAATAAATGATACCAATTTGTCTTTGTTACATAGAGAATAACCAATACAGACGGTAATATTTAGTGCAAGCATACACTATGTAGTACATTTGTCATTATTAATCATATTGGGGTCAGATCACTGAATGTTTTTTTCCTTTCACAGTTAAGTTTCAGCTCTCTTACTCTCACTTAGTTAAAGTAGGTTTACTGTGAACATTACAAATTATATCAACTCCATAGAAGATGAAATTTAAGAAGAGAAATGGCCTTCAGCCATGAAAAAACATGGAAAGAGTTATAGTCCAGTTTCAACTTGTTCAGCCAAGCCATATATATTCATTTGCTTTGTTACATTACAAAGGTACCTTTTTTCTAAAACAGAAAATATATACAGTATATTGAGTTTAGAGTTTAGAGTTTTTGCTACATCATTTTTTATCTGATTTCCACTTTCTTGCAATAGATCTAATGACAATTTGCCCTGTTTATTCCTACATAAGAAAATGTGATTGATTGCAAAGAAACTTAATTTGGCTTTGGCTAATTAAAGGTACCCCTGTGGAATTTCCCTGTAAACAAACAAAGTTATGTTTACATTAACTGTTCCTCACCAAAACACACTGTTTGTATTCCTGATGCCTAACAAGCATATTGAATACATTTCCTTCCTCATAAAAACTTTGGAGAGCTAATTTTTTAAAAATATTTTGAAAACTGCATTGTTTACATCCATTTTCGCGAGCTAGCAGTCTTCTTCTTCCCTGCCTTTCCTGACACGTTTCTTTTCATATTACTGCCACCAACTGTCATTCAGTGGAATAGCTGGCAGCAGGATTGTGTATCACATCGCTAATGTGCGTTCTTACTGTGGAGATAAACTCAAAGATACACACAAAATGGGGGCCCACTCATCAAAACATTGCTCCAAAGCCCTACTGGTGGTCAAAAATTTAAAGGGCATCTTCATTACAGAAGGGTTCCTTACTTTAAGGGATTACAGGTGGGCACTTTAACTTGAGAAGTTTCCATGCTAAACCCATGACAGGGACATTGTACTTCCTTAAAGTGATTGAAGTATTTAACTGTTAAGTTACAAGCTGCATTAACTGGAAATTTACTACTATTTCCAGTTACTAAGCTCGGTTATTGACTTCTCCTCATGGGAGAAAAAGAACAGTCATAGAGATTTGAAAACTGGTTGCTGATTTTGCCCGTCCCAGCTCCCCAGGCGGAACATTTCAACACTTTTTGGTCACTCTTGGTCCTGGTCTTTGATCGTAGGATGGCCTTGGGAGCTCCCTGAGCCACACATCCACGGCTTCAAGGCTCCGGATAGGCTGTAGCCTAAAGCAGACAGCAACAGCCTGTCAGGCTCCTACTTTGCTGACTTGTTGAGCTGTCAGGTTTACTGTGATGTTTTTTATGGTTTCACACTGAAAGCTTTTCAACTTGAAACTGCACTGGCTTGAAGGAAATAGTAAGCCAACCTTCAATACTAACAAGTTCCTGTTCAGGTTGTGAGTGTCAAGAGAAAAGACTACTGAAAGTAGACACACACACTGTATTCTCATGCATGCTCACACACCCTGCAATGCACTACTTTTTATTCCTATTAGAATGAATATCATCTCCCTCGCTTGTTCATTAATTTTTTTGCATGTCATGTTCTTTGGATCCAATTAATGTCATTGTTTGTCCTGTTATCTATCTGTGTTTCTTGTCTTTGTTGTTTAAATCACTAAACCTAACTCATTCTGACAGCGCCCTTTAGCTTTTGAAGTCAATACTGATTTCTTTTTTTCTCATATGTTTTGTCGTGAGATTTCTGCAGCCACTAATTAGCCCTTTTCCTGCAGATATTTATTGGCTGATGCAAGCCTGAAGCGAGCCTTTCGATGGCCTTGACTGGAGAACAGGCCAGCTAGAGAGCAGGATAATGCAACTGAGAAATGCCCATTGCATGTAAGGTCCAGGTATGAGTGAAACCTGGTTGTGCATCTTAATGACCCTGCGTTAATAACAGTAGAGAAGATGAACTGTCCTGTTTAAACAAATTGGCAACGCTAGGACGTAGCCAGACAGCCACTGCTTAATATAGGCCACCGTTTTTTTTTTGCACATTCACACAAGCCGACACACATGTGCATGCACATACGTACACATGCTATACTGTACATGCAGACACACACACACACACACACACACACACGCACACGCACGCCTGGAGAATGACAAACTGATTAGCTCCCTCTCACTGAGAATTAATTGGGTTTCTTCACGCTTAAAATTAATTCCCTCTTTTATAATGTCCTATTTAACAGTTGTGGCGGCTAAATAAATAGAGGTGACGAATGGCTGATGTGCACTTCCTGTTCCCTGACTTGAAAATGACAGGAAGCGACATGTGTCTGTTGGACCTGGGCATAAAAGTGTGCGTGTTTGGGTGTACTTTTCAGTTTTTGAAACAAATAACAGGGTTCTTCCAGGATACAAACAGAAACATTAAGATGTCAGGTTTGGGGATTCATTTTTGAGCTGGAGTCGGTTATGTTTTATATTCTAAGATTACCATCAGCTGTGTTTTATTACTTTCCGGCCCTATCTGATCCTGAGATTTCTGAACTCAGTTGTTTAGAGACATGTAGATATTGACTGAGCACACTGATATATCTTTTTATTCAGTTAAAATAAAATGTGGCAAGGCAGGGGATCAGCAGTGCCCAAATGGATTGATGCAATTTGATTCCCATGGTCTCAGTTTAACAGTACCCAGCTTTTTGAGAGAAATACCTCTGTTATTTTCCAGTATTTCTCACCCTTAAGTAAAAAAAGAAGATCCTTGCAGTTTTTTCTATTGTCAAAAAGTGTTAAAATGATTATCGTTGAAACCAGCTGCAAGGGATCGAAGGCCTTCCAAAACTACCAGATTTGTTGCAACTTCTTTACTTCACACTTTGGATGGATTACTGCCTATAGAGCTCAGGTTGTATTTGACAGCGGAGCGATTTAACAGCCTCCCTGAGGATACACACATTGTTATTCACTTCATAACTTCTGAGCTGCAGTTAAAACAGTAATATCGAGAAACAAAGACAGACAGACACGCAAATCACAGCAGGGTGTCCTGGGTAAAACTTTCTTTCATTATAGCAGCTGTTGTGTTGATTGATTACAGGAGACTCCATTTACTAGTGTTATGATAAAGACAATGGTGGTCGTTATCGTTATTTGTGGTATGATTAGTTTTATTGAATGAGAGCGGTTGTGTACTGTATTTGTTTGATGTCACATTGGGCGAACTATTCATAATGTTACTCAGATTCTCCCTCAGTCCTCTGAGGCTTTTTGATTTCTGTTAATACAAATCTGACAGATTAATTTATGCAGTGAACGCCTTTGCCTGTCTGAAACCTCTTGCGTTCGATTAAATATAGACATCAACAAAGTAGTGACAATTAACTGAAGCAACGTCATACAAGCGACATTTCAGCATCTCCACCTAAGTTAGCAATGCCACCATATTTTAAGGCAGACACACAGCAGGCATCCTGATTCAGAGTGCGATCAGTGCTCCTGTGGCCTTGCTGTGTGATGATGAACACTGCATTTCAGAATGAAGACTAAATCTGATCACTTTCCCTTCCTCAGGAGCTAGGCTAAGTTAATTCATTATCATCTTTTAGATCACTCATGCGTAGACTAATTTTTCTGTAGCACATCTGTTTTTGCCCACCTTTAAACCAATATGTTTTGTCAGTTTTTATTTGTGTATCAGTATTATGTTTCAATATCTCTCAATCACACATATTGTACTCTTTGGCCGAATGGAGGACATTCAAATTTGAGGTTACAGGAAAAGACATATTTTTTGTTATTTTGGCCCAGAGGCAGTCTGCTCCAGAGGTGGGGACAACACATGCACTGTACTGTAGCTTTGCTTTCTGTATTTTTGAAATAGGGTTGCCATGGCAACTGAAGGCTTGAGACTTCTTCAGTGCCACTGGCAAAGACTGAATTCAGTGAATTTTCTAAAATTTTGAAACATTCATTAGATGCATGCCACTGAAATTCCACAGCAGCGTCACCTCTAGAGGGCATCAGTGTTTGGCTTGGGCACACCGGCTTGATGGACAGAGCTGCAGTCTGGCTCCGGGCAGTGACTGCAGTCCACCTCGGACTCTCTTACAACAACATTCATATGCCAATACATCCCGTCAATACAATAAGGGATCCCATCCCAGTGTGGTTCCAATGTGAAGGCAAAATCCACCGTGAAAAAAAGTTGTTGTATTTTTGCTACGAAAATTCCCTCTTTGTGTTAATATTCCTCCACTGCAGCTCAAGGAAACACTGTCTGGGGAAACACAAAGAGAGAATCTCTTACATTAGAATCGCATTAGGAAGGAATCAGTTCTCTGACCAAAAAACTGTTTCACTATACACGTGGGCATGTGAGTGCTGTTTTAAAAGAATAGTTCGAAATTTGGGGAAATCTGCTTATTCACTTCCTTGGCGAGAGTTAGATGAGAAGATCGAGACCACTTTCATGTCTGTCTGGTTAGTAAAAGGCTACAGCCAGCAGCTGGTTAGCATAGCTTAGCATAAAGACTGGAGACAGGGGGAAACAGCTAGCCTGGATCTGTCCAAATGTAACAACACCTTCCAGTAAAGCTCACCAATTAACACTTTATATTGTTTGTTTAATCCAGTGTTTTTCGGGGCGGTTATGTGTGGGACTATTACTTGGCCTGAAGCAGTAACTTCCTGAAGTTTCGACTCGTTGCTTGGCAACCTCACAGTGATGGCAAAAATATTGAGATTGGCTTGAAAAAATGCAAACCTGTCCTTCAACTAGGTGAATAAACTGTAGCCAGGAGTAAAATGCCTGGGTCTCCCTTGCAGAATAGGTTTCTAACCTCAGTGGAACTCACCTGATTCAATAAAGGTTAAATAAGAAGAAATATAGAACTAAATATACAGCTGCACTGACTCATTGCCGGCTAAATATACAGCTAAACTGTCTCATTGCAGAGTTGTAGTAGTAGTTTTTTTGTTTTCCTGCTGCTTTCAATGTAGCCTTTGTTTGAAATAAACCATACTGCTCATTCTGTTCTGATGCTTGACGTTTTTTCAATGTGGTATTGTCATAATATCACATTTTGGATATAAACTGGTATCAAAGGAGAAATCTACTTTGACACAAAAGTATTTTGTGAAGCATTCAGTGTTTCAAGTGTTTCATAAATCAAGTTTGTTGTGATCATCATCACCATTGTTGTTATTACATAAGGAGCCTCTCCTCCTCTGTGGCAGTGTGTGGGCTCTTAAATGGGATGTGAATAAGTTAATGTATGAAGGTCGGTGTTGGAGCAACAGTGGCGCAGCCGCTCGGCTCACCTGTCAGCCGGCGACGGCGCTCTGCCGAAGCGGCTGTGACAGCAGGTGTCCTCCATACAGCACAGTGTGTGTCACAGCTGTCAGTCTCCTGACAGAGACCCGTCCACACTGTCCAGCCTGTTTAGGCAGACAGGCCGGGGAACACACACACATACACACACATGATAACTTGGCCATATTTGCATGAGCGCACACACAGATGTGAATAACACCACGTCAAGGTTAGTTAGAGCTGATGACAATTGATTAGCAGGCTGGCAGGAGTCTGACTGTTTAGGATATGAACTGGATTCACCCCCTCACTCTCTCTCTCTTTGTCTGTTTCTCTCCATGTCTCTCACCCCTCTCTCCCTCCATCCCTCCCATCTCTGTTGTGGGTTTGACTGTTTCCCAGAATCTGTCCTGCTGTCAACATTCATTACATCTCACCTGGAGTGCTTCTGCCTTTTGTGTGTTAAATGGAAACTGAGAATTGTATTTTTTAATGTTCTCACGCTATAAATAATGTGTTTACATGATTTTCTATTGTCCTTTTTTTTGACATAATTGTGTGTTATATAATGATGTTCTGCAGCATGATTAATTCCAGTGCCTGTTTTGTGTGTTTTGTTCCTCTTTCTGTGTATGTGTGTGTGCTGCAGGTAGCCGAGATGCACGGTGAGTTGATAGAGTTTAATGAGCGCCTGTACCGCTCCCTCATGGCCAAAGACCACCTCATTGTCCAGATGAGACAGGAACTCATTGACCTACGAGGACCGGTGAGTGACTGGACAGGCACATGCACTAAAACACACACGCACACACACACTGATGTCCCCTCTCATCTGATTTCTCTGCAGGTTTTCGCCTTTTTCCCTCCTGCCTCCCCTCTCTGTCACCCTGCCATTTTCTCTACTCTCCTCCTAGTGATTTTGTTTGATTTTCATCTCCACTTACCCCTGTTTGTGTTTGCAGCGGTCCTCTGCTCATTTTTTCCTCTACCGTCAATGGCTGCCTATCACGGTTAACTGCATTTTCCTTGAAGTTGTCATCTGTGAGATTCCTCTGTTTTCATTTTTCTTTGGCGCTTCTGCCCTGCAGTTCCCAGAGATAATCCGTCAGTCAAACAGTGTGTGTTCGCGTCTTTCTACTTCTCTGTCGATGATGTTTGATTCTCTGTAGGTGGTGCTCTGTAGGTGGCTATCGCTGCTAATGCTAACTGTCCATTTCTTCTGTTAAAGGGTAGTTCATACAAACTACTTTTTCTCAGCACTTTCAAAGTTATCCTTTACAAGAACAACAAAGACACACAGAATGCCAACATCTGGTCATGCTCAGGAGAGCTCGAAGCTGTTTGGACACACAAACACACACACTGTCCACTGTGTGAGTTGATACAGCAGCAGTGATGGGAGCCCCAGGCTGAAGATAGGACCTCTTATCCCCCAGCTTCAGCCTTGCTCTGCTGGACCACTCACTTTGTGTATGTGTATGTGTGTATGTGTGTGTCTGTGTGTGTGTGTGTCCATTTCTGGCACCTGATTGCTGCATGCTTCCAGCTCCCAAGAGCTGCTGCAGTTGACCAAGCCCGGGTCACTTTCTCTCCGCCTCTATGCCTCACGTCTCTCTCTCTTCCTCTCACTCCTCTATTTCTTTCACGGTGTGTGTGTGTTTGTGTGTGTGTGTGTGTTTGTGTGTGACTCTTGGAGGGTTTCATCAAAGCCTGGAGGCTGGAGACCCCACTGAAGGGG
Organism: Oplegnathus fasciatus; assembly: GCA_003416845.1. Taxonomy (NCBI): domain Eukaryota; kingdom Metazoa; phylum Chordata; class Actinopteri; order Centrarchiformes; family Oplegnathidae; genus Oplegnathus; species Oplegnathus fasciatus. The sequence goes on along the minus strand of NTHP01000397.1, from coordinate 54,972 downwards.
GGCTGTGGTGACAGTGTTTCAGCCCAGGTTTAGATAGTCTCTGTGGAAGAGCTGAGAAGTTGACAGGCCAGGACACGCTCTCATCCACAAGGCCAACATCTGGGCCTGGTCATGTGGTTCCTCAAGGGACCTGGAAGCATGCAAAGAGTGAAACAACATCACAGGCTTGAAAAACTCACACACACAAACATACACACAATTGCATAGAGGGTGTCAGATTAGGATAACCACTGCTAACCGAGGATACTCATCAACAATAGCAGCATCGCACACACAACGCACATGTGCATGAAGAGGCATTCCAGATGTGTACTTTAGATGAGTAAACAGTGTTTTGCAGAGGTTCCCAACCTGTTTTGTCTGACGTACCCCCACAGCCCTGTCAGATGAACCCCCATGATTGACACCACCAGTCATGCTCCAGATGTGTTTATTTCAATTGATTTAAAAAAGTGGATATTGTTACAATACTTTTTGCACAGTTGAACTGTCAGTGTTTTGGTTTAGTTTGGTTTAAGTTTGTACCTTGTACTTCCGCTACATGGAGTCACAGAAGCTGGACGTTTTAACCATGTTCCCTTTACTCCTTATATAACTCTTTATACATGAGTTTTAGCTTACTGTTTTTATATTGTACTTTTGGTTTACTATTTAAACTGCTAATAAATTACTTTTAGATACAGAAGTAATTTCAACTATTTGTTACTTTTAGCTTATTTTCAACCATTAATCCATTATCATTATCACTATTTCAACCTCTCTGCTTGCTTACAAGGTTGTATGTATTCTCAATCACAACACAAGGTGTTTAGGTGTTCAGGTGTTACTGACTCGGGTTGGAGTGGAGCTCAAATTAGTTGAGCTACTCCACAATATTACCACTTGCCCCCTGGGGTACAAAAACCCCCTGGTTGGGAATCACTTGCATATTGGTCACTGTGTGTGTGTGCGTGTATATATTTGTGTATGAGTTTGTATTGTATGTCTTTTGTTTCTCTCTTACTCGTTATCAGTCTCGCCCTCTCTCTTTTTTTTTTCCAGGTTCCAGGTGATTTAAGCCAGACGTCAGATGACCCCAGCCTGTCAGATTTTGAGACGTAAGAATATTTCTCTTCTACTTTTCCTCTATTACTTCTAGTCTTTCGCTCACTCCTTCTCCAACCATCCTTCTTTTTTATATTAATTCACTCTGAAGTTTGTCTTGTTTTGTATCTTCCATCAGCTACATCATGAAATATCTGTTCTCCCAGCTTAACTGTGTCATTCTTTCTCAAGTTTACCTGTGAATGATGCTCAAACACTGTTTGATTTCATACATTCATTCATTCGTTCCACTCTCAGATCATGACCAAATTAGATTTCGAGGTGTTTTACCAGAGTGAGCTGTAATTTGCTGTAGCTGTCCAAGCATAGTGCTGACACACTGTTGATGTTGCTGCTGCGGTGATAATGATAATGATGATGGTGATGATAATGACGACGGCAGTGAGGACGGTTTGTTGTTTGTGTCACTCAGGGCTCATCGCGCTCTCATCAACGTGTGGATCCCCTCTGTGTTCCTGCAGGGCAGAGCTGCCAACGCCTACCACGTCTATCAGGTACATTCAACCACGATAATGTCTGTCTGTCTGAGCAGCGTCCTCTGTTTAGTACAGTCATCACATAAGGACATATTGCCTCACTGACACGAGGCTGCACTTGCTGTTGGAATACGTGGGAAACCCTAGTAGAGTAACTAAAACTAGCAGAGTAGTAGAGAGAGGTATCGAGGGATGGGGTTGTGAACTCATTAAGCCAAGGAGCGAGGGGACAAATGAGAAAGCTCTGAAATAATTATACATTGAACCAAATTTGCATTAATACCTCATCATCAATGTTCATTAGCATTAGCACACTTTTTCCACTCAAGTCTGTTAAAGTAGTCAAACATAAATAGGCCGGGGCAAACCTGTTTTTAGCCACGCTATCAGCGTGGATCGAGGTATGGTGGTGTTGGTCTGCTGGTCTGTCGGTCGCTCCACCACTTTGGTCCATACTAAAATATCTCAACAACTATTCTATGGATTGCCATGAAATTTGGTGCAGATATCCAGGGTTACCAGATGATAAATCCTAATGACTTTGGTGACCCCCTGACTTTTCCACCATCAGGTTGACATACTATCAGGTTTTGAGTGAACTGTCTCATAAACTCTCAGATTGATTGCTATGAAATTTGGTACAGACATTCGTGTGCCCCTAAGGATGAATTGTAATAACTTTGGTGACCTTTCATCTAGCGCCATCATCAGATCAAAATTTTAATTTGTCCAGTACTTTATGACGAAATATCTGCAAAACAAATGACCTTCACCATCAGCCTCAGCCGTACTAAACAGAACACGGTTAGGCTTAGAAAAAGGTTGTTAGAACATTATGCCAGTAAAAGGAAATAGTACACTTTGGCCTCTTTTTCACTGATCTTTTCCATCACAGAAGAAGAAGTTTAAAGTCACAGTCCCTTTTTTGTGTTTTCACCACTCCAGCATAGCTGTGTGTCTCTTGTCATTGATCGGTACTTCGCCAAAACTTTTCTTTACCCAAATGAATCCCAAAATAGGGACTGCACTTCCCACTACAGTCTGTGCCACGTCTATGTTTGTAATCAGGTCTTATCAGAACTTCAATGATAATAGCACAACTCCACTTAACTAAGATAGTGGCTCCTGAGCTCTGCGCCAGGCACTTATCTAAGTACGGCATATTGGGAACTGAACTCGAGAGCAGCTTAACAAACCGAACTGCTGCTTCTTATTGTATCTGTCAAGTTATCGAGCAAAGTAGACAACGGCGGCTCATTCCCCTCGGTGACTGTTTTACTGTGTCTGTCACATTAACAAGGTGTTACACCTCAGCTCTCTCACCACAGCCGTCCACCAGTTCCCACCCCGTGAGACTGAAACACACACACACACATTCAGTCCCCTGGTTCAGCTTCGCGAGACGGACACACAGACAGACTGTCGCACATGGATAAACACACATATGTAGTGTATAGTAGTAGTATATACACACAGACACAAGAAAACACACACATACCTGCTCATACGTATTTACAAAAATCGGTTAGACACACACGTATTGATGCATGGACACACATGCAAACACACGCAAGTGCAGGTACAGTAGACACACTTGCTGTACAGAACCACTTGTCAGACAGAATTGCACACACACACGCACGGTGCTGTTATCTGCTCTGTAGCCAGGAGGTACAGCTGTAACGTTAGTCGGGGGAAACCATATGGGACGGGAAGAGACAGGTGACACATCCTCAGCTCTAACTGATAGTCAGGACTGGCTGGCTACCGAGCTCAGCCTGGCTCAACTTATACATAATAGATGTAAATTCACAACTCCGGGCTCGAGCTGAGAGCTGTCTGACACCTTTTTGTGTGAAATTATCTCCATCCTCCCGACAGGACAGAAGCAAGACAATGGCAAATGAGATGCACTGTTTTCATTCCTCTCGTTCCTGTCACTTACACCATCAGACCAGCTTGCACTGATTCTTGGGTCAGTGTTCTTCATTGAAAAGCACAAACTCTGATAAAAAAAAATAATAAAAAAAACGTTGGGCATTTCTCCACACGTGATGTGGGGAAATGATTTTAGAATTTACATTTTCTGGCATTTGGCAGTGATAAAACGCTCATGTGAAAGCCAGCTGTTGGAAAAGTGACTTGTTCCCTGCAATTTGGGAGCTTATTTATGCAGCAGGATCTACAGGTGGGTGCATCTGATGGTGCTGTCACAGTTTTGGAGAATTCATTACAGAGTGATGTGGCACTAACAACCGTATATCAACAAACAGCCCCAGGTTGTGCCTGTCATGTATTACCATTACACTGGAGCAACAGATTTAAGCATCTGATTTTCTGAAAAGTAAATACCCTCTGATCTTGGGTCATTTAAAAACACTTAAAGCTGTTCTGAAGGTATTTCCAGACTCTTCTAACCATCTGGATGTAAAAAATATTCCACCCACTGTGTGGTAAGTAAGATTTTAATAAGTTGTGCCTCTTTTTCCTGATCTAAACAAAAATAGTAGCCAAAAATTACATATCTTCTTGCTTATTTTGTACAAAGTGAACCAAAATGATATATATTGATGTTTCATTCCAGTATTATATATTTTTACACAAAATAACATACATATTTTAATATTTAGTTTTACAAAGAGCCGGGACGTATGTCATTTCCAGGTACCTGCATTATGAAACATTCTAGATGGTTAAAAAAAACAACTTTGAGAATGAACAGCTGTAAGTGTTGTTCAATGACCTTCTGGGTTTTCAAAGATCGCCAGACATGCATCCCCAGACATGTATTTTAAGTCGGATGCTTAACTGAGTGACTAAAATGTAATGGTAATACATGAGAGCCACAAACATGAAGGTACAAATTCCCTATCAAACTACCAACACAAGAAATCGATGTCTTCTTGAGGGTTGATAGATAATGTTTTACCTGAGGAAATCCCACACTTTTCAAATGAATTAAATATGGTAAGAGTTTGGTTAAAAGTGTGTGAAACACGTTCGTGTGTGCAGATATCTGCCATGCTTTGGGCAATAATCAGTGTCCACCTGCAGTTTCACATTCATGGACTGACTCCAGCATCGAACCTGAACATTTTCCATGTGTTGCACCGATTTAGCCTAATTTCTCCCTCTCAATAACGGTCTCTGTGAGACTGCTGTCCAGCCCTGGAGCTGGTATAAAGCACAGCCCATCTGGTGTATTGGATACTTCCCTTCCCAGAGCTATATTCGTCTAATGGCTCCCTATGGAAAAGCTTTTGTTCTTAGACAGGCTAATGGATGGCCAAGGTTACTGGAGTCATTGTTGTTAAGGTGAGGTTGTTGTGGTGATTGAACACCGAGCCAACAGTCTTAAAGACCAGAGAGTATCACGAGGAGAAGGCAGGGGTCTCTTTAAAATACCCTGAAGCGGGTGCATGGACTTTTTTTCTCAGTATTTTTCTCATTCTCGCACTCGCACACGCACGCATATGCTTGCAAAATTGAACCAATGATGAGAGCAATGAGCCATAGCCGAAGCCAGAGAGGGTTTTGGGAGGCTTGGAGAGTGAATGGGATTTTAGAAGCCGGAGCCTAAGTTAGGTCACAGCAACCTTGTGGTTGAAAATAAGCACACTAACAGCTCTATGCTGCCGCTAAACTCACCCAGAGAGGAAGAAAGGCTGATCTAACCACCACCTCTCACATTCTGTGTCCCTAAATGTCTGCCTCTTGCTTTCTTCTCTTCCCCTCCTGTGCCATCCCTCCTTCTCTCTTTTTCAGCCTCCCTTTCCATCTCCCTCCCTCTGCCAGATTGCATGGCATTATGGTGGCGCTAAAACTGCTTGTACTCCATTTTCTCTCTTTGCATTTCGTCAGAGCCACTTTTCTCTCCAAGCTTCCTGAAATGACTTCCATCTAAAGCTCAGTAAGGCCTGTGGATGGATGGCAAGAGACAGACAGAGATAGAGAGCGAGAGACTGATGGATTTGCTCCATTATCAGTCGGGTTTTGCTCTTTGTGGCATGCCGTGCCTCTGGGCCTTCATCCCTCCATCGCTCCATTCCTCGCTGTGTCTCTTTTCCCCTTCTGAACTCATAATGAGAGAATTATACTGGCCGCGGCAAATCAGTGTCTCCCTCCCACACAATACCAACAATAGAGGCTATCATGAGAGGAGGGAAGGAAGAATCGTTTGCACACCGTCAACGAACACAAGGAGTCATTTGGTGTGTGCAGGAGGGTCTGTGTTTTCATCACCTGTGTGTTTCAGACTGGCATTGTGCTGTGAAAAGAGCATCAGTCAGAAGCTGATGAGGAACTCTTTTCTTTCCCCAATAAATGAGGTGCTGGCTAGTTGTATGTTATCAGGATCTGTGGATGTGTGGAGCTGTGTGTGTGCGATACAATAGAATACGGCAGTTAGCTAAAACTCATATACAGAAAAACACATTAGCACTTTGGGAAAGAGAGCCAAGAACTAAGGGAGGTGTATTAGGATCTAAAGATGTCAGTCTGTTCCACTTCGGTCCAGACTGAAATATTTCAGCAACTGTTGGATGGTTTGCCATGAAATTTGGTACCGACATTCATGGAGCCCACTTTCGTCATTTATCTAGCGCCACCAGCAGGTCAGCATTTACACTTTTCCAGTGAAATCTCAACATCTACTTGATAAATTGGCACACAATTTTGTACAGGCATTCATGTTTCCCCACGTGATGAGTTCTACTGACTGATCCTCTAACTTTTCTTCTTGTGCCACCATGAGGTCGACATTTATGTTTTTTATTGAAATGTCTTGACAACTGAAATTTAGATTTTCCTCTCAGGATGAATTGTTCTAACTTTGGTGATCCCTTAACTTTTCATTAAGTGCTATCATCCGGTCAAAATTTTAATTTGGCTTATGACCAAATACCTGCAAGACTAATGACATTCCCATCAGCCTCAGCTGTACTTTGTGTTTAGTGTTGATCAGCAAATGCTAGTACGCTAACATGCTACACTAAGACGGTGAACATGGTAAACATTATACCTGCTAAACATCAGCACGTTAGAATTGTCATTGTAAACATGTTAGCATGCAAATGTTAGCATTGAGCTCAAAACACTGCAGCACAGCCTCACAGAGCCTCTAATGTGGCTGTAGACTCAAGCTGTATCTTTCGGGTGTGGTACCTACCATGCTACCTAAAGTTGGGTATCTACATTTTTGAGTTTAAGAGTTATTTTACATTTTCCTTGTCAGACACTCTGGGGTAGTCCTGCTGAGAAACTCACTGCTGTGCTGCTGTCTGATGGGAGCTTTCAGCTCGTTGATTACTAGGTGTCATACCTGTGGTGCTGCAGCAGTGGGGGGGGTATACTCTTTGCACGGCAGTTGACACTGTCGAGCTATGATAAAGTTTTGTTTGCTAACAAAGACGAGACACACATAATTGTGATTGCTTGTTGACTTATCTGTAGTTGTACACTCTGATTGGGCTTTTGAATAATTTCACAAGTTGCGTGTCGTGTGAACTCGTGATGAATACAGTTTCCTCCGCTGAATTAGGGCATCGCTACCCAAAACACACCGAGAAACATCTTCTCACCTCAGTTTACACCAGCTGGTATACAAGGAGCTTTAAAAGACCTGATTAGTAACTACTTAACCCCTCCAAACACACACACATACACACACATGCCAGTGATGTTGGGGCAGTTTGAAGCGGTAAAGTTTCACCTTCCACAACTTTTAGTAACTTGTAGAACACCCAAAACAACATAGAATCACATCTAATCGCTTTAATCTTTTTCTTCTTAATGCTTCAGCTGGCAATGGAGCTAAATGTTATTTAGGAGCGTTGGACCAACAGACTCACTGTGTTTACTACCCCTTTCATGGATTTAGCCCCTCATCATCATCCATCTCTGCACCTCTCTCCCCCTCCTCCTGTACTCCTCCTTCCTTTATTATCTGTCTCTTGTTCTCTTTTTATCAATCAGTCTTGTCTTTCATTTTTTAACCTCCTCTTTCTTTGCCCTCTCTCCCACTCTTTTGTCAATCTTCTCCCAGTCATTTTCCATTCATAGACGGGTTAGGAGGGTGGTGTTGCTCCTTGTTCCAGGGCAAAAAACGGGTTGGACCCTCCCTCTTCCACAGCAGCAACAACAATGAATCACAAATTCATCTTAACATCACTTCCCAGATGGGACAAAGACAAACATTTTGTCTTCTTTTTTTTGTCTTTTTCTCCTCTGTTTATTTCATCCACAAATTGAGAGAAAATGAGGAGCTGTTCACTGCAAAAACCTATTTTGTTCAAATCTGCATGTACTTGTGGATCCTTCCATGCATGCACACACAAGAATAAACAGCATCGAAGTACCAAGCACAAATGGAATGCAGTGTGAATGAAGAGTATGTACATTACAGTATATACAAATAGCCGCACGCCAATGTTGAGAACCTCTGATCCCCAACTCACTGGCTGTTTTACATATACATTTAATAGATATATGTGCATATATTCCAAATGAGCAATTCTCTTTGATCAGCAAAAAGCTGAGCCTATAATTTCCACACAAAGTCAGGGGCTCGCTGCAAACTTCTCACTGTTTTAATTATGCTAATGAGGCCGGATAATGTCTTCTGTAACTTTTCTCATTCTTTTCCTCTCTGTCCTTCACATTTTTGTTCTATTTCTATAGAGCTGCACTAGATTTAAGAGATACCGTAGGTAAAAAGCATATGTGCACACGTGCCCACTGCATTTTTAGTACCTTTGTATTATCTTTTCTGCATATGCTTGTCTTCATGCATAGTACAGTACCTTTAACTGTAGCTGTTTGTGTACTCTAAGAGAAAGAGAGTGATGGAGGGTCCCAATTAATAGCAGTTACGTAAACCATCTTTCGCTTCCCTGTGCCTCCCAAAGCCTTTAATATGCACCATATGAAACCACATAAATCAGCCACTCAATGAATAATTGAGACATCCTCGCTGACACTCTTTCAGATGTGTGCACCGCTGCCTGCAATGGTCTGCCGTCCCCCAGAGAAATGCAACGTGGGAAATGTGTTGGCACCTTTAATTTCTATATTAGCCATTGGGTATAGCCGGGTTAGCCAGGGAGACTTGTGGCTGCCGAGGCGGTAAGCTTTACATCCAGACCTTCTCAGAGTGAGTTGCTCTGATTAGCCAGAGGCTTAGACCGCATGGTGATGGGCTGCTTTAGCTATGCAGATGAGATAATACATCCATATGTATTAATGTGAACTTTGAGTGCGTGCGTGTAGCTGTGTGTTGCATTCAAAGACGGATGGATGTTCTGTTTTTCAATGCGGGTAATGCCGATGATTTTGTGTACATTTTTTCTACCTATGTGTGTGTGTGTGTGTGTGTTGTCACGCACGTACAGGAATGTGTGTGTGTGGACGTGCATGTGAGTGATTATGGTTATGATAATGGCTGGTTGGTGACAGAGGGAGATAACTGTTATGTTGATGATGGTAATGATGAATGTTTTACAATGATGATGATGATAATTACAATCGTTGTCTTGGTCTTACTTCCATCAGTCATAGATTAAACACCCTCGGGAAGGCACAGAGGCTGCTTTTACTGCTACACACTGCAGCACGGGCTCCACATCAACTTCAACATCAGTGTAATTTACATTACATTTCCATTTTAGGCACTTAAGTCAGTGCTCTTATCCAGAGCGTTTCACAATGGGGAGGTTGTGGTTCAGTGTCTTGTTCAATGGCACTTAAACAAGATGCATAGCTGTGGATGGACCATGTGTTGGCAGTGGCAGGGCTCAAAACTGTGACCTTTTGGCTAGAGGGGGAGGACACAATAACAGCACCTGTACAGCATAATGCCATAAAATAAAATAAACACCACGTCTGTAATAGAGCTAAATGATACTGGATTTTTAGGGCCTCTGTCAATATCAATACTTGAAAATGATAATAATAATCTGATAACAACATATTGGCTGATATTCTTCTTTTACATAAACACAAAATATAAAGAAACATTTTATTATTAAGATATTTCTGAGTTAAAGCAGCATATTGCTGCGGCGATGACAAAGAATATTTGCTCACTTTCTCGTTATAACGTTTCATTACATGTATAGTTTTATTTAAAATAATGTTATTAATATTAATTAATAATTAATATTTATGATACATATTTATGTACAGATTGCCCATACCTGTAAGTGTGAATGTGAGTGTTGTCTGTACAGTATGTATTAGTCTTGTGAGACTGCTGACCTGTAAGGTGGACCCTACCTGTCACCCCCTGTGAGCTGGGATGGGCTTCAGCCCTCCACAACCCTGCACATGATAAGTGGGTGTAGATGATGGATGGATGGATGGATGGATGATACTTTTGCCGTGTCTCATCCCAAGCACAAAATAAAACTTAATCATACCATATAAGCTAGTCATTCTCAATTTCCCCAGCTCAAATAGGCCACAGTGTCTCTTTTTATACATTGACTGGATCTTTTTCTTGTTTTAACAACAAATGGAAGTTTCGTCTTAACACACACCTAACACACAAACATATCATGTTATAACAAGAAATGTTTGTTTTAATGAGATACTTTTTAAAAAAAAAAATATTGAGAATGTTTTGTGATATAGCAAGATAAATTGATATGTTATAACAAAGAGTTTCCTGTAA
>NTHP01000397.1:34243-44667 GCA_003416845.1 Oplegnathus fasciatus | reverse complement strand
CTGTAAAAAAAAAAAAAAGAGAAAGTTGTGTCATTGTAACATGAAAAACACAAATGTCAAATGCTCTCTTTAAAATGAGAAAAGTTTCTCGTTATGTTGTTATAACTGAAAATTAACTGTCAATTTAAATTGTTTTCAATAATAACGTTTAGTTAAAATAAAATAAAAATATATTTAACTTAAATTAAAGTTAAAAATGCAGAAAATAAAATGTTCATTGCTGCAAAGTTTCCTTTTGCACATCTGCCATTATACACGGGGATACCAATATTCTGTATCTGCTTTTATTGTTCAATAAAAGGTGCTGATCTAACTCTGTGATCATTACCGTAGAGTGGAAACAACACCTCTCTGACTGTCGCAACAAAATCCCAACATTTAAGCCTCACAAAGGCATTACAGGACTATGTTATTGGAATCCATGACATTGCTCAGGCGTTGATTTCATTGTGTACACTCACTGTATGAATATAAAGCCACTTTGCTTTGGTATGAAACCCTGAATCCCAAAAAAACAGCCCATAATTTGGTGTAATGGTGTCTGGTATTTTACTGCACCATGCCTCAAACCTGCATACTGAGTTGAGGTGTCACTCTGTTGATAAGTTACATCATGTCACATCTTTTGCCCCCATTCCCCCCCTTGAACAGCATCTTTGTCTGTACATCCTCTGGATTTTAACCCTACTTAACAAAGAAACACAGAGCTATGTGGTCTCTTGAGGGCGCCCAGCAGTCAGAGCTGATGCGAAGTCCTGCTGTGTCACTTCATCTGCGAGCTGCCCTCCAATAAAAACTTCAAAGGTGTGTCGTTAGCAGGTGGAAATGGGATGTGAGAGGTGGGGTGGGGACCTGGCTCGGCCCTCTCTCCCTGTGGGGATAGGGTGGCGGAATCAGGATTTGGCTGGCGACGGTGTTGTCCCTTCGAGGGAGTCGGGAGGGAGTGTGATGATCTCTGCTTTAGCCTCAAGACATCTGATTAGATATTGGGCTGGAACATAATTTGTCAGTCTGCCTCCCCTCCCCTCCCCTCTCTGCTCTGCGCTCCCTCTCCCTTGTTACTCTCAATTTATATTTCCCATTTTGTTGGTGTCTCTAATTGTCTGCCTCTCCCTCCCATCCTTCATTTTTCCCATCACTCCGCTTTCCCCTCCCCTCTTTCTTTCAGTCCCATTCAGGTCTACTTTGCTCTACATCCTCCACTCCCCGCCCTTACCCTCAATCATTTGCTCACTGGCTTCCTTACTACGCTCAAAGCCAATTTTCAGGACTTGTCAGTGACTCATTCATTCACATGAAAGAGGGGACAGAGAAAGAGTCTCCTACCGTGACTGAGTTTTTAGTCAAGTGTTTGAGGAGGGACACACAAAGAGGAGGAGTGGGAGGGAGGGAGTTGACAGGAGAAGGGAGTGGGAGATGAAGAGAACAGAATAAGGGAAGCAATTGTGATAAAAGACGGAGATAAGAGCTGCGGCTTGTCCTGTTTTCCTCCCGCTGTGTTTTTCCAAGGTAGCCTCCAACTTAGACGTTGAGTGCTCGTATCTAGTTACCACCCGCCGCTCTGAAAGAACTTGTGCTGAGTCCTCAAGTGATAAAAAGCTTACCGTGTCTGGTGTATTCATGGCTGCTCTGTATGAGGAAGAGAGTCTGGAAAAAAGAAAGAGCTGTTTTTCCCAGTGCGCCTTCAAAGCCAGATTTTACAACGGTGTTTGTCCAGCATGCTCAATGAGCGGTTAACCTTGTGACGTTTTGTACCTTTGTGAGTGTGAAATTACCACCAGCACTCAGAGTTATTCACTCAGAAAAATCTTTATTAATCTGACTTCTTGATTGCTCCAAATGTTGGTATTTGGCTTGCACTGCTGTATTTGTCCATTATATTCTTGTTGGTTTCAACTTTTTATCGCTGTTATCTTGTGACAGTGTAGTTTAATTGTAATTGTCATGATTTTTGTAAGTTTCAAAAGTTCACAATTGATTTGCAGTTTAGTCACAGAGGCTTATTTTGTTCTTGGCTGAATGTCATTTTAAAGCTGCTATAATCAATATTTTCATATTAACAATGGATCACATGACGACTTGAATGTGAAAGGGGTCGCTCATAGTGACGCACTCACAGAGAATTATCACTCGACTCTGCAGTTCCTCTCACAGACTTTTATAGCAACTTTCAGCTCATTGTTTTGGTTTTCCGACCCACAACTTTATTGTTTTGTTTCACTCCCACTGCTCTCATCAGTGTTGTTTTTCTGCTGCAGCAGGCAGCTGTTTTCAGCAAAAAAAGATCTAAAGATCCACTGTACACTACCTGCCAAGCACCAAAATTGCAGACAGACTAAGTAACTAGCTGGTGAAAATAATGAAGCATTTAGCAGCTAAAGAGCCAGATATTTCCCTCAGCAGTTGTTGGAGACCAAAACAGAGCTAAAGGAGAGTGAATATTGGACTATTTATCAGGTGGACAGAAACATGGGTCAAAATGAATGCTAATATTGCTCCATAACTGCTGGATGTGTAAATATTTGCTAACAAGTTTGCCATATCAGCTTTAAAGGTGATAATATTACAGTGGTGTGTTCACAGCCAAAAAAGCAGTTCTTGCAGGTTTAAATGCTGTAGTTAGTTTTGATTATTATCCTTTCGCAAATTCCCTTTGTGTCTGTGGTTGTCAGGATTTTTGAATGTTTGATACAGTTTATTTGCAGTTCAAAGGATTTGTCTTCTTCATAGCTTAGTAGGTTAACTCATGTTGCTTTAAAAATGCACAGTTCCAAGTGCCAATCGCCAGAATGGTGTTATGGCTAAGAAATGCTGCAAATTAAGTGTCCACCTACATTTGTGGTCAGCATTTTTAACTGGGATTAGGTTACTTCTGAGATGACATGCTTTCCTGTGAGGTGTTTGCATTATTTTGTCTCCTGTATGCATTTTAAGTAACACAACTGTTAATACTGGAGATGTACATGCAGGCTGCTATCCAGCACTTCTTTTCAGCAAAACTCAATTTCAACAAAATTCTGTCTTTCAAAAGCACCAACATGCACTTAGGGACTGGTAGCAGGCGCAGTGTTGTTTGCTGAGGTTTGTAGAGTGATGTGACATTTTCTTCAATTCAAACAGTAAAATAGAAAACAGAATATTTTAATAATAAGTCCCTTTCACATTTAAGAGTTGTTTTTGAGAGGGTTGTAGGAGAAGCTTGGGTAGTCGGTAAAATGTGTGGAAAAACCCTCCCTTGTCACTCTCTTTTAGTTTCAGTTATTACATTTTAATGAGAAGGATCCTCCTTTAAACACCAGCTGCTTCTTTTTTCATATTTTACAGACTGATGGGAGCAACACAAAAGTGATCTGTTGATGTGTGCGCCACAGATTCCAATTCTAGGAATATTTACGCAATATACAGGAGATGTTTCCTTCTATCCTTCGGTCAGTTGAGAGTACATAGGTGTAACTTGTTATTTACCATAGACTTCTTCTTCCTGGTACATTTTCTTGCTGTAGGAGAACAAGTGAAGGGTAAAGTAATTGGTGAGGCAGATTTGGGTGAAGGCCTTCTTTTCCCTCTGAATGTAAGAACTCACCTCTACCTCATAAACCTCCAGCAATCTCCCTTGAGCAGAGACAGAGGGTGTAGGACACACTAAAGGTGACTTTATTTTATCTGCCAAAATAAATATCTCAGCTTTTATCGGTAGACGGGGAGTAGTTACGCGCGCGACCGAAGACCTAAGAAGGGGAGGGGTGGAAAATGGAGCTTGCTTCAACCATTAGAAGGCTATTGTTCACCAGAGAAAGAGTCTTATATCCCCTGCTGCACCACTGAATCCATGAATCAAGTTAATCAAAAGGACACACTGTAGTCTTTTGGTGTTTGGCGTAGCAGCTTTGTAGCTTTCATTTGCTTCCACTCAGCAACAGCACAATGGCATTTGGATTACTTTGGTTCAAGTGTCCCCCATTGCTCCATCACGCTGCCACAATGATGATTGAAGTTATTTTGCTTATTGATTTCTTTATGTACTCAGTCATTCAATCAGTCGTCAATTTCCCCATTTAATCATACATATGATTTAAAAGCAAGCACCCTCATCAAAAGAATGCTTAGTTTATTTTCCATCCACATGCCTCCATTTTCTCCTCCTCTTCACTCATCCTTTTGTTGCCCTTCCACCTATTTTTCTTCAGTGTTACTTCACAGGTTCAACTGTAGTTGCCCCTTGTCTTGAATGTCTTTAGTTCTTCCTCCTCCTCTCCACTCTTCCAACCACATTCGTCCACCTCCCTCATGTTATTTCCCTCCCTCATCTGCATCCACGGGCTCTTCTCCTCACAGTGTCTAATTCTGTAGGATGTCAGGAGCGGCAGAGCTCTAAAATAAACACCTTTACTGCAGTCAAGGTAGTAATCACCCTCTCTGTGTCTTTGGCACTGTCTCTCCATGGCCTGTTTTTTTTTCTCTATTTCTTCTAGATGTCTCTCACAGTTTCAGCCTCATTGTCGGGTTTCTCTTTTTCTTTATTGCTTTTTTTAATACTTTTAATTACAGTATTTCTTTTTCAGATCACTTTTAGCCCAGCTGACTTGAGGAGTTCTCATATCTGATGATTTAAACATATTTTGATTTAATATGTTTATGATTTTATATGGCTTTAGTAGATATACAGTAGACAGGAAATGAGGGGAGAAAGAGATGGTGAATGACATGTAACAAATGAGGACCCCTCGGTGCTCACAATGCCAATGTTATGCTCATTTTTAGCAGGTATAATGTTGACCATGGTCACCATTTTAGTTTAGTGGGGTTAACTTTCAAAGTTCAGCTGACAGTGATGGAAATTAGTTAAGCAGATATTTGGTTATAAATGGACAAATTAAAATGTTGACCTGATGATGGTGCTAGCTGTCAGAGCATTACCAAAGTTATTGCAATTCACCGTCTCGGGAACACGAATCTCTGTACCAAATTTCATAGCAATTCATCCAATAGTTGTTGAGACATTTTACCCCAAACCACAAATGCCAACCTCATGGTGGTGCTACCGGAAAAGTCAGGGGATCACCAAAATCATTAGGATTCATCCTCCGTGGATTATGAATGTCTGTACAAAATTTCACGGCAATCCACCCAGCAGTTGTTGAGATATTTTAGTCTGGACCAAAGTGGTGGACCGAGCGACTAACTAACGTTGTCACCCCTAGAGCCACGATGCTACCATGGCTGAAAATTATATTGCTTGCCTGGATTGGGGGGGGGGTTGCAGCCACAAGACTACACGCATACATTCATGTCTTTCCTTTCCTGTGGTCTTTTGCTACCGTCCCCTCTCTCCAAACCTCCAAATGGATTCTATTTTCTGCCTAATTGGGCAAATGTTTTGGCCTACGATGATCTGTGAAGAGGGAGGGGGATGCTTTGGTTTGGCTCACTCTCTTCTTTTGCTCACTCACTCACTGTCTCTCTCTCTCTCTCTCCTTCTCTCTCTCTCACTAAAAACACACACCTTTAAAGACATCCTGGTTCCTTTTATGTCTTTCCAAGGCTCCAAAGCCTTTCTCTTTCATTTGCCCCCCTTTTTTAAATTGTTTTTCATGGGTTCAAATCACAGCCTTGCAATGAAAACCTGGTAATTTCTTTCTGCAATTTGTTGCTGTAGTTTTTCTGTTGTTTCTTTCTTTCTCCACTTCCTTCTGGTCTGATCAACACCTTCAACCGGTGTTATATTTCTTTAAAATCAACCAGAACGTGTTGGAACAGGTCAGAAGCAGATGGAATTTGATTAACTGTGTTTTTAAATCTATGTAAAGTGAAACCTCTCATTGCTACATGCTAATGTAGAACACATGATATCATACATTGGTCAAAGAAGACGTCAGCCTTCTTGTGCCTGTGCCTGTCAGTTGCGTAGTCTTCCAACTGCGAAGAGAGCAAGAGGGCTCTCTGTGTGGGTCTCCTGTGGTGCTGGAAATGGGTTTGCACACAGTTTTTACCACAGTAGGAACTCCTACAGTCAGCCTGCCTGTCAGCTGGGGTGGGGGGAAGCAGACCAGGGTCTTCTCAGAGAGATGCAGCAGGGAGGGAGACATCATTATCATCTGCACTTTCTGCAATTCTCAGCTGTGGACTCACGACTACTCCTAGTCCCACCTGCTTGTTGGAACACCCTCAGGCTAAAGATCCAGTTGAATGTCAAGCAAAGAAAGAGATGCAATTATCCGTTCACAGGCTCCTTGTTTCAGATCTTTATTTCTGAAGTTATTTCACGGTATGCAAGTACTCTTTTCCTCAGGAGCCTGTCGTGCTGTGTCTGTTACCCTGGATAGGATTCCTCTCAGCTTCATGGGGGTTCCTACCAGGTGCTGGAACTTTTTCACACATTTTACACATGCAATTAGGTACTTTGAATCATGCATCAGCGTGGATGTGTGGTTGTAGACCTCAGACCAGCTTCCAGTTGCAGAGTTGTCTGCTAATGGGGTTCTTAATGAATATATTAAAGCACATGCTAACCTTTTTACATCTAAGCAGGCTGGGAAAATGCAGAGCACAGCTTTTATTATAGTGTCAGTATCCAGGCGCAGTTAATGTCATTTGATAACTGTCATCTGACATCGATTGTTGAAATGAATTATCACTCACTGGAAGGACATGTACAAAAGATAACACATATATACACACATTCTCACAACAGGGGAATTGATTTATTTATTCTTTTGTTCATTTGCTGTCTGTTGGCCATTTCATCTCCCCTGTCTTTTCTGCAGTCTCTAGCATTTCTATGTGCACATGTGTTGAGCCTTGGCCAAAAGTGAGGCTCAATGGCGTTCTGTCTTAAATGTCACCACTGATCTATAGGAATTACTCCAGCTCATTGAGGTGAGCATCTAAAAAAGACGCAACAGAGAACAACAGTTATTCAGCTTCTGTTATCAGAGTTCTGCAGTTTGGAGCTCAGACTCAGACTTTTCTCAGGTACAAATGAAATTCACAAGTGGTTCAGACCTGTCGCACGAGTCATGTACAGAGAGTCTGCCTTTCTCCACAGGACGAAAAACACTTGTTTGACTTAAAAATGATAATGCCTTAATCTGAATGAATGTTGAAGAGAGGTTTAGGATAAGAATGCAAAACTATTCTTGCATGAGGCCCATTTTTGGCATGAATGTAAAGCATATGATGGGTTACTGTTACAGTTACATTTTATATATATTAACAGCTAAATCTCTTGGTGATGTGCCCTGTATTTCTGTCATATTCCTGTGGATAACCGCTCAAATGTAAACAACTTCTTTGTAGTATAAATAAGAAATAGAGTTTGATTTAGGAATGTCACCCAAATGTCAACAGTAATCTAACAGTGTAGACAGCTCCTCAGACTCTCAGCACTTCTTTCTAGACCCCTTTTTCTGCAATGATGTTATGTATCACGGAGTGAGAAATCCACCGTGCAAAAGGCAAGGACAATTTCTAGCACCCACATTAGTCTCAACAGACAAAAATGCAATGCGGTTACTGTAAAAGAAGCAGTGTTATGACTAAGGAGCAGGACATACACTTTTTCTCGACCTTTCACTTTGCTACAATATGGCCTGAATGCAGTGAGTTTGCACCTGAAGTAGGTGAGTCAATTTTGTGGGAAAAGTCGGTATACCGATGAAGTGAATTGCAGCACTTCACCACTAAAAAAAACCCTTTCTCAGCATCGTAAATTGCTGATACCAAAGGTGGATTTTCCTTCTTAAGTTGCCTCATTGAGGTTATATTTTCATCAAACGTATTATTATGCTTTCTCAGATATTCTCATTTAAATACCGTACAATAGGACTGTGTCCATCACAGTCGAGCTTTCAACGACAGCCAAAACCCATCAACCCTTTTCCATGAAGTCTCTCTGAACCACGATTAGAGGCCCTGTCCCTGTTTGAAGGCGGTTTTTATTGGAGATATCAAAGCGCCGGTGCTCAAATATTCAAGGATGCTGCAGTTTGGATGTCGCCAAGATTTTTGTCAGAGATAATGAAAGACTATTTGTGATTAGTCAGGAGGAGGGAGCTGGTAGCTGTGTGCAGAAGCTAATGTGTTGCCATAAATAAGTATGCCAATGAGACGGTGTAAAGTGGATTAAGCTTGCTGTGCTAATACTACCATATGTGTGGAACCATTTGATGTCTGAGAAACTACAGACACTGTGGGGCTGATTCTATCATCACATCTTTGCTAATGCGGCTCTTAATGTGTATTCAGACCCAAGAGACTACATGTGGCTATATAACTTGTAGTACATAAGGACATTTTACCACATGCACCCACTGTAGTCTGGTCTTTGAAGCAGGCTATGCAGAATGTTCATTATGGATCAGGGAGAATTGGGATTGGGATGAGGATCGTTTGTTTATTTTTGGCTCAAGTTACATTTTACTGTCACGTTTACATGTCACACACACACTCACTGAAATGTTACTTTTAGGTCTTTGATTGTATCAGATATTAGAAGTGAAATCAGATTGAAATGGATTCATTTCTCTGGAAAGGTATCATAGCAGAGTTATTTGTCATGCTTGTGAGGGCTTTATGTTCAGAAAGGTATTTCAGCAGACAATATGGAATATTTAAAAGCACAGACCTTGCTTTTCTCAGTTGAACAACAGTGTATGGAAAACATTATAGCCCTCAACTTAATGCTATGGTAATTGCTCAGTGTGACCTTCACTCTGACTTTGACGCGGCCTGTTTTACAAGATGGAGTGATCGAGGCAAAAACAGAAATTCAGCTTTCCAGTGTTTTTGTACACTTCTTATGAAATTATGAGATGACTGAAATGTCTTAGTGCTTATGTTTCAACATGCATGCATGAAAATGCCCAAACTTTAATTTGCTTTTTTTTTTTATCTTTGTACTTGAAAATTATCATCATACAGAGAACTCCAAAGCAAAGTCAAAGAAGCTTTGATTCGTCCGTAATAAGGCATTCATTATGTTCCAGTTTAGTCAGCAATAGAAGAAGCTAGGAGAAGGCATAACACACACACAGACACACACAACTGGACCACACCAAGTCGGACTGACTTAACTTGCAAAAAAGAAGTTGGTAAAAACTTAAATGTGCCTCTGTAGGTCAGACATAAAGTGCTGCGATGACAAGTCTCCAGTCCATTAGCTGCCTTGTCTGCTCCCATCTTGTCAGCCACTACTGTCATTTACCGGATTCGTGTCTTTCCTTTAGTGCAGCTGCTCCTCATACAACGAGGTACTGAAGATCAGGGATTTTCAAAGTCTGACGCTGTGCCTCCCCCTCAGACAAAATCGAGACAACTACGCAGATTTTGGCAAATTGGCACCATTAAAAGTATGCCGAATTAGCCATTAGCAGCCCTTGTTTGCAGTGCATCCATTGATGTACAGACAGCTGTCACTGGATTACTTTGACAATGAAGAAAAGTTAAAAACATCATGATTCTCTGGCAAGTTCTGGAGTTATAAGGAGCGTCTTTTTTTTTCTAAGCGGATTGATGGACGTTTATTTGTGATCTGCATCGGACATAATGATATCCTCAAGTCTCACTCACTGAATCTAAACATTTGTGTATCATGTTTGTGTGTTCGGAGTTATGACTATAAGAGTAAGTAGGTTAAGTACATTAATTACCTCAATGAGCTGTGTCACAAACTGCTGACCGTGTTGTTGTGTCAGTCGGCCAAACGAGCGGGCCATAGTACAAGAACTAACCTGCACCTGCGTCTTTCACCTCGTGTAGTATTTATGCCTCCCTCCCTCTGTGTCTCTGTTGTGTCCATCATGCCCATAAATTCTGTTCTTTATTGGTTGCTCTTCTAAAGTGAAGGAGCTGATTATAATTCTTTGGTTTTTAATTCTGCTTTACATCAGAGAGCAGTTTTCATTCAGGATATATGTGTTACAGTAATACCACTGTATAAAAATCGTATTACGCTTGAGCGTATTATTCTACTATTCTGTGATTACACTGTAGATAAAGAGAGCGTTAATTGATAAAGGCACAGAGAAGTAAGTGTAGGACTTAAAAAAACATAATGGTGTTCTTTCTCACCTCCCACTTACTCAGTAGATGTCCATTTAAATGATGGTACATGCTTTTAGAGATCATTTATTCGACTATACTGTGAAATGTCCTTTTCTGATATCTTTTCAGAACATTAACGATGTCTAGACGTGTCTGTCACTGATGCTGAAATATTAACAAGGAGACATTTAGGACAGCTAACAAAGCTTCAGCTGTCAGTCTCCTCTTAATGGCTGTCCAAAATGTCACATTTTTCATGTTTGCCACATAACCTAGACTGAACAGCAGCATGCATGCTGACAAAAGATCACTGGGTAAAAGAACAGTCACCTCAAAACAAAAAAAAAACTGTTATTATTGCTCCTATGTCCGTCAAAATGTCT
>NTHP01000397.1:0-24940 GCA_003416845.1 Oplegnathus fasciatus | reverse complement strand
ACAGTGAAGCAAAAAATTGCGAGAAGTGAATAATGTGAAAACTGTGATTGCATTTTGGAGAAAAGAAGCTTCATCATTGAATTTTTAATACGTACAGCACCAGGTCGAATGGCTGAAAGTTGAGAGACATTACACTCATTTATCTTCAGGATTAATGCAGGATAGATGCAGGACTAAAACATGGAACCAAATGGCACGTGTTGACATTTGGAATAAGACCTCACTCAGAATAAACCGGCTCATTTAAAAAACTAATTTGATTTTTTTTTTTACTTTTAGGTGTCTTTGAGAGATTACAGATCATGTAATTATATATATATATATATATATGGGTAGCAGAACCTTTCATTAATATTGCTGACTGTGGTGCTTGTAAACAGGGCACCTTAAGCTATCACTATATAAGTAGCAATCATGTAAATACTCTTGAGGGAATCATCATTTGGATTCATTTAATTTAGAGGAAAATTGGCTCCTGTCACAACAGCCAGTGGCAGAGTTGACCCCTGACGGTGGTAACTGTGGCCCTGCGAGGCCTCGTTGCCATCAAGACTTTGCCTCTTTGACTCATTTGTGCATCTGCGCCTCTCAGTCCTGTTAATGAGCTAATGAGACTCTCGCTCTCTGCGTCTCCAAGTGCTCTAGGCGAGACTGTCCAGCTGCGTAACCTAACAACACAGATGATGTTACACACACACACACACACAGATACAGATGCACATACACACTGCCCGTGACAGCTCTTAACCAGCTGATTTGTCAGGGGCCTGGCCAGGCATACAGGCTAAATGTTCCCAAGTCGCGCCTGTCAAATCCCTTCTGATGCTAACGCTGAGACAGAGAGGGGGCAGGATGATTACATCAAAGCCACGTTGTCGTCAGACCCCAGAGTCCAGCTGTCAGGTTTTGTCACTGGCCGCACCTCATCCAGATTTTATGGCTTATGTCCAAAGGCGTTTGCCATTCTTCTTTGTTCTCCTCCCTCAATATCAATTTCTCTCATTTGCCCATTTGTATCATTGTCTCCAGTCTTGCTCTTTCAAGTCACTCACCCGCCTTAGGCTTTGATAAAAATCGCTTCATTTTTGGTGTGGCTTTTATCTCTCTCTGTTTTTTCTTTCAAGGCTGCAAATGGAGACGTGGTTTTCTTTTCCCCGGGTTTTTTAAATTAAAAGAGAGACAAAATGTGAAAGAATTCTTAGGTGAACGAATGCTGTGTCTCCCACGGTAGTGACCACTCTCAATCAGCATGTTTAGTGAGCAGTCATATAAGACTGTGTGGATGATGTTTTTTTTTATTTTGTCAAGTCTTTATCAGCAATTACAACTAATACGATCTGTCAGCAATTTTTGAATATTATCTGCCTGCAAATGCAGCCCCCCAAGCCGCTGAGCTGCATCATCGTGGTCTTGCTTGGTAGCAGCAGGGCCGACCGAGGATGTGCGCGCAGCATTAGATTAATCTGGGATGCACAGAGGGACCTGCTTCTCTTCCATAAGATGATATGTATATTTAAAGCAGAAGTTCCACATTTGTGGAAATATGCTTACTTGCCTTCTGGCAGAGAGTTAGATGAGAAGATCAATATTGCTCTCATATCTGTCAGTCTACAGCCAGCAGCCGGTTAGCTTATGTTAGAACAAAGATCTGAAAAAGGGCAAAACAGCTAGCCTGGCTCTGTCCATTGGTAACAAAATCTGCCTACCAGCAGCTTTTAAAGCTCACTAATTAACACGTTATATTTTGTTTGTTTAATTCGTGTAAAAACAGTAGTTCACCGTTTTACGGGGGTTATGTTATGTGCCAAACTATTTGTTGGCTCTGAACACTAAATTCCTGCAATCTCCGATGGTTGCCTGGCAACGGCTTCCAACCAAGAAGTAGTTGTTAGTCTTGGTTGACACTGGGTTTCGGCATTGTTTCTCTCCCCCACAGGACCGGACTTGTGATCTGACATAATCATTACATCACATTTGTCATTGCTGAAAAAACGCTTAGTTCACCTCGTCCATTTTATTTCAGGCTCATTAACAATAATATAATATTCAAGTCTACACAAAAACGCTTACTTAAGCAGGATGACGTTTACACAGGGGAGATGAGACAAGATGAAAATAATTAATTGATGCTTCCCTAGATACCAGATGTTTGTTTAAATGGAATTTACATTAATGGTAGTGCGACTTTATGGCTTTTGATGATTGTGATTATAGTAATATTATATGGAGTCCTGAGAGGTAATCACACCAGAAAAAATGGCACTTACACATCTACCATTTGCCCTCGGCAGTCGGCCCATCTGCACACACAAAGAGAAAGAGGAGTGCCAAGGCTGACCTGATTAATTAATCAGAAACTACAAAGTGAATTATTAACCAGTCTTAGTATGTTGTGTTCACATATTATGCAATATACATGGTTTATGCTTTTAATTATGACAAGGAGACACTGTGGAGGTCTTGTATGAGCATTCCTGAATTGCCTGTGATGTTTTATGCATGGCCCGGACCCGCGGTTCGGTGTGTGTTTAAATGCAGCATAGAGACAACAGCCTGTTCAGCCTCACTGTGGTCCAGTGTGGGCTGACTTGGTGGAAAGTGTTGACCTTGTTTTGTTGCCAGCGTGCACCAGTGCTGTCCACTCTCATTTAATTCAAGTGTACTGCAGGTTCAAATCAGCGCTCAGGTTGATGTTCCCGTTTAAAGTGGTGACCTGGGAGATACTGTTTTTTGGGGGGTTTTTTTTGACTGCATATGCGACGCTAAGAGACTTTCTGTTTCCTGAAAATACCCATTGGACAGACACCAAGGACCAGATTTACATACACGAAATGTTTGCTCGCAGCCTGCTCGTTGTAAGTGTCTGAATTGCCAAGACAGCAGCTTATTATGCAACCAGCAAGTTTGGCCTGGGACTTCCATTACATGGCATCCCTGCATCCCTCCCGTGTCTCTCTCTGTAAAGAAGTAAAACCAAAAAGCTACAACAGGAATATATATCACTGTAAACGCACAGTAATTCCAGAATTTCAAGCAGGATCGAAGTCTTGGTCAAAAGCATTGATTTTCTGCCGGGAGAAAAAAAGAAAGTGGTTGATACCGTAGGGTGAAGTTACTTTTACTTCTGAAAGTGTTTTTTGTTGCCAGGCAACATATAGTTCTTCAGACGTGCTATTTGGAGTTTTTTTTCCTCCCTCAGAATTGAATGGTGTAAAGCTGGCAGCAAATTCACTGAGCAGTTGTGGAGACCCCGATGCATATGTGACTATTTTACGCTTCTCTTCCATTGACGGCTCCCCTCTCCTGCTTATCTGCTTTCTCTGGGACATTTGACATTTAGCTGTGGTGTGTGTGTGTGTGTACTGTACTGTACTGTACTGTATGTATGTGTGCATGTACTATATAAACATCCAGCTTCTCTTTCTGTCATTACATGACCATTTCATGATCCCATATCGAGGTCCATTTCGTGCACATAACCACAAGGCAAACATACGCTGCCGATAAGCATGCATATAGAAATGTCTTATCTTGCAAAGCCTTGCTCATGTGCCGGTACAGGAGGAGAGGGAGAAGAGGGAGGGGAGGGGAGGGAACTAGGAAGGAGCAGTGTTGATATAGCTGGATGTAAGCAGACAGATGTAAGAGGACAGAATCAGCCCCTGTACCTGCATCAGTATGCCACTGTAGTTTCTGCTCTGCCCTCTCGTTCCTCTCTGCAAACAAGAGACAGCACCTGGCCTCTTCAGCCCTCCTCTCCGTCTCCACAAGAGGATGAATCTGTCATGATGTCCATTAGTGTTATTACTGCTCTGACATCCATGAAAACAGTCAGGGTGTCCCTTATTGTGTTGACATAGCATGAAACCCATGCTGGCATGCACAGCCTAATCTGACACATCAGATTTACCCGGTCCTGCCGCGTCTATTTTACCCTGCATGCAGCAGAGTTTAGTTATCCACTCCTACTCTCCTAAACTTACATACTTATCCACTACTTGGGGCAACAGTGAACCTCTTATCTACTCCCTCATTTTAAAAATTCTCTCTGGCCACTGTACTGCATATCAACTTTTTGGTAGGTTCGCAGTGGCATTCACATGTGAATATACTGTACCATAAATATGCAGCCAAAGGCAGCTGATGTGCCTCTGTAAATTCAATATGCATTTGTGGAAATTCTTCTCACCACATTTTCCACCTGTTGTTATACACAGCTTTATTTGGATACACATCGATCCACACACAGTTACTTAGTCAGCACGGAGGTACAGCAACATTAGTAAAAGCACTGATGGTTGTCTTTAATTTGTTTAAAGTGAGTCTTCACGTACTTTATATTTGGTTTACATTTGACAGTGCTGCCAAAACTTTTAAGTGATGGAGTAGTCTGCTTACAACTCTCAGAGAGTTGTGGATTTTTTTGTTCTAAAACGATAGGTGTGAGTCAAGAAACAACTTCTCAAATTTAAACAAAACTATGAGTCATAAATCTTCTGTATGACATCATATCACAGCTAAACGTTTATTTTGATATCTGAAAAAGAAGCCCCACAGGACACATGGGTGGAGCAGGGCCAGAATTCTTGCCCATCACTGCAGAGACCTGGGTTTCATCCCAGAAAGCGTTATCTCCAGCTTGTGGGCGTATTCGCTGATAGGAAGTCAGTGAAGGGTCATTTCCTTGGTTGCTGCACTAGCGACAACCACTGGTTGGTACTGTAAGGGTGGCTATACAGATCTGTGTAGAGCTGAGGGGAATAGTGTGAAATTCCTTCCATGCATTACTGCGGTCGTCCATTTATATGTGGCACGATTCTGCGATGTCACCTATAGTATTGAGGAAGTTACAAATGGGACCATGGACACAATGCACACCACTCACCTGTAAAGCAATCGATTCATATCGATTCAGAAATTAAGTATAAGGTGTACGAAGCAAAATCTGAATCAAAAGTCTGATTTTTATTGCCATAATGTAGCATGTGTTTGAGGTTTATCATGTTTATTTTTCATTTTTAATTGCAGCAATAAATATCCATATTTTCTGAGAAGATCATTCTTAATAGATCTGTTCATGCATCTAAAATTTGTTGTGTTTCCTGCTGCAAGCAAATGCTGATCGCCTTAGTTTACATTAGTAGTGTGATTGACAGTTCAAAAAATCTTCTTTTTATACAGATTGAAAAATATATAGAAAACTTAAACGAGCAGCTGATTGTGCGCCAGAGTCTCCCTTTTTTATTTGAGTCGCAAATTGTTCTTTTAATCAGATTTTATTCTGGATTTTAATAGTTAAAGTAAACCCTAATAAATATATATATTTTTTTAAATTAATAAAGCCATCAACCACCAACCAAAATCAAAACTAATGTGCTCTAAATGTAATGTTGCAGACACTCTACTTTTTTGTGTTTGTATATTTTTTTAAATTATGTATGTTACTGTATTTTATCTCTTTTATAGCTGCAAGCCAATATTCAGATAAGGGACAGTGCAATCTTGAATTTCATCATATTTTATTTCAAAAGCATTGCTGGTAGTGCAGGTGTACTGTAAATGTCACTGCTCCTGGACAGGTAGCTTGTTGAAAACAAATGCAAAAAGTCCCCATGGGCTTCAGTTTATAAACCAACAGTAATTTCATTGCACTCACTGATTAATGAATTTGAGCCTTGTGTTATAGGTGCCTTATTTGTGAATTGTTTTTTGGCATAGTGGTTACCACATGCAGTATTTTTTTAAATGGTGGGCCTTTATTTTTCCCTTGGTTTCTGATTGATCCATGCTCTGCAGCCATGCAGCCCCATTCAGAGTTCATTCTTCTTGTACAGAAAAAAGAAATCTGTATTTTAAGACAAGACAAAGTCACTTGGGTGTTGTTTTTTTAGATCAAAAGAGAAGCTGTAGTTTCAAAAACAGGAAAATGTTGGCCTCCTACAATGGCTGTTTGTTCCAGTACCAAGCACCAGAGAGTAAAACGGAACATTGCCCAGCCTTTGTTCTGATCCTTGCTGGACACTGATTAGCCATGGTAGCACTGGCCATGTGGCTCTGTGCCTCTGGTCGCTCAGTGAGGGAAGTCTGAATGCTCAAATGACTGAGTTTTCTTCAACATCAGCCACCAAATGACAAAATAAACCCAAATATTGAGGTGTACTAATCCTCGAAAATACATGTTTTTTATCTAGTGTGGAGCATTGCTTGTCATGGGAGATTTGGGATTTGGAAGCCTGGTCATTGGCAGCATTATGAAAAATTCAATTGTTGGTTTTAACTGAAAACATACAGTATTTGTACTGACACTGCAACAAGACATTCCAGAGTCACAGGTCTTTAAGTCACAATATGCGACTTTTGGCCTCGAGGCAGCTTGTGTTTCCTCCCTCTGTGCTGGGCAGCTCTCACCTTGATACATGTCAGTCATCTCGATGAACTTTCTAACTTGAAACACCGTTTGGCCCGAGTCTGGAGGAAGCAGCATCTGTACAGCCAACAACAAGACGCAACCCAGCTGACTGGAAAAGAAACGGCGATCTCAGCCAAATTATAGATAATATTTTAATAATAATAATATCCTATTTAATATTTAAACGATAGTTACTTTTTTTTTTACAATTTGGAACTTATTTTCACATTTTTTAGTCATCATTCCTACTAGTAAAAGTAACATATGGTGAAACTTTTTTTTTGCTGGAAACAGCTGCCTGTTGCATCTGAAAACGCCACTTATGGGAGCGGTGAGAGTGAACCAAAACAGTAAAGTTGTGGGTCAGAAATTCAGAACAGTTAACTTAAAGACGCTATAAAGCTCCAAAGAGCTGAAGGGAACTGCAGAATCGGGTAGTAATTCTTTGTGGGTTCATCACACCTTTCACATTACACATAGTCATGTAATCCATTGTTAATATTAATTGATAATAATAATCTATTAATTTATTATTTTGATGTGATAAAAAAGTTGCGTGTTGCAGCTTTAACCTCAGCTTTTCCAAACACCATTTTATCTATGACTAACTTGTTCTTCTCTCTCCCTCCCCGCGCTGTTTGTCTCTCTCTCTCTCTGTCTGCAGGATGCCAAGTTTGTGGAGGAGAGGAGGAAGCAGCTGCAGGGCTACCTTCGCACGGTGATGAACAAACTGATCCAGACACTGCCGGAGTTCACAGCCCGCCCCACGAAAGAGACCCTGCTGTCTCTGCTGCCTTTCTGTCTGTAAGTGGACACATACAGGCATGTTTGATACAGCATCTAAGCTTTTCTGTGAGCATGTGTAGTTGTGTGCGTGGGTGAGAGAGATTCAGGAAAGGGATGCCAGCACATGTTTGCAGGTGCAGGGCTCCCGTCTGAGAGAGATTGATGCAATGCTACAGACTCTACAGTATCTCTGTGACTTTATTTATTTATTCATAGCATTAGCATTAGTTGTGTTTTGTCCACATCAAACTCAAATGTGGTGGAATCCATGTTATTTACGTCTAAACAAAAAGTATAGCTGTCTTATACCATCCCAGCTGCCTTCTACCATCAATGAAAAAAGGCCTGTCAGTTTTTGGCAATTGTTTGTATGTAATACACCAATTTAATCTACAAGATTTTCAGGAAGAATTAGCTGCCACGGCTGCTGTGGTAGTAGTTGTTACAGGATACAAATAAGGGGGATTAATGTCACTGAAAATGCCAGATCCCTTGTAAACAAACTTCACCGTTTCCCTGTGCTTTACACTCATATTCACACATACAGCGTATATGTTCTCTCACACACACACATTCACACACACTCAGACTAGCAAGTGTGAACGGGCATGATGCCGCGGCTACCCACCTACCTACCAGGCTACATCTGAAAATGAGATGTTCCAGTCATTTCCTGTCAATATTCACATCAGTTTTCACTCACTGCGATCAGTCAGTGAGCGTGACCTGTCACACCGTCTGACTGGAATGTCATTTCCTCTCGGGAGACATCTGAGTCATCGGGCTAAGGCAACAACAACAACAACAACAACAACAACAACATCATAGTCGACATAGATGTAGGCTCTGCACTTTGTGTTTAAAGCCACTATGTGTGAAATCTTTACATGAGCATAGCATTTGTCAAATAATTCTCACGGTATAAGTTTTGTCTGATGGTATGTATATGTGGTATGAAAGCAAAGCAGACCAACAGCAGTGCTGTGTGAAAGTAGTTATGTGATTTTATAATGAATTCAAAGGATACACTTCTAAATCCATCTGCTTTTTGTGAGAACTGTCAAGGAAGAGATCTACATAATGATCCTAGATCATTTGGTAACCATGGTAACATGTTTGCACATCAGCATGTGATTGCAGGGCTTTTCCCAGATACATCAGAAGGAAAAGAAGTTAAACAGAGGTGTGCTGCCGACTGAGTTTATACCATCTCCTCTGTATTATTACGGTACAAGACGCCTCTTCCTCATCCTATTTCTACCTGTTCTACATTATTTATGATATATGAGGTCCAGTTCCAGTCTTAATAATAATAATAATGCTAATAATCAATAATTAATAATAATAATTAATAATAATTGAAATGGAATCCCTTAAGTAGAGTACAAGTACCTCAACGTTGTACTTAAGTACAGTAGTTGAGTAAATGTACTTACCACCACTGGCCGTCAGTCACTGGAATTTGAGTTGATTAGACCTCTGTTCAGGTGGAGCTTTGCTGGGAATTACTTAATTAATTAAATAAGAAATTTAATTTTAAAAACACACTGCACCAGGCAAGCATCAGTACAATCATTAAAAAAATAAATCTATATTCCATATCGTACATAAGTAGAGATAAATTCAAATTGAGAGTCTCCAAAGGCAGTAGTCCAGTAAAATAAGAGCACAGCACTGGCCTGTATAAACCTCCACAGACATTCATTCAGACGTTCATTCTTTAGTCTGCCCTGAGGCTTAATAACCCTGTCTCTCTTTCCCATATCTCCGAGCTGAAATAGAAACATTTCTATTGCACGTCTTTGAATGACATGAAATATTACAGTGTCAAGCCTGCAAAGTCTGCTTGAGTCTTCATGACATTACTTTCTTCTGTTCTTCCTACACTGAAATGTTATTTTTCAGAGTTTCATTCATACGTATATCTACTCTTACACTGCTACTGCATGTGTTTGTGATCGTGAATGCCCGCTTTTGTACCAATTACCCCTCACTTTTATCCCAGGAACACAGCAGGTTAACCATTAGTAAACAACAAAGCAACAGGAGGCGCTGGCCAAACTCGGTTCTACTTGGTGTTGTGAAAAGCTGATTTTATGAGTCAAAAACTCTTCGCCTGTGTGACCAAAAACTCACCCCGGAAAAGGTTAGCATTAAAGTTGAGATGATGCAACAGAGAAACAACCACAGCAACATCAGAGAAAGTTAATCCATACATCATGTTAACAAGTTTGCACAGCAACATCTTGAGCGTCATATCACGTAACATGTTGCACAGAGCCTGCAAACCTGTCTGCGTTTGATGAAGCTTTATGGTGGCAGCTGACAGAGAGTTGATAGTAAAGGACTTTTACATGCATATGCAGGTCCGTCTCGGCCTGCTGTGATCTGAGCTGACACTGAAATTCTCACTACCATGACTCAATGGAATTGCAGCCGACATTGGATCAACACCGATCAGCACGCCGTAATATACCTGAGTCATGTGTGTGTAAAGGCATACAGCACTCTCTAGTTTCTTGCCAATGCCAGTGTTGTCGTGATGTTTAATGGTTCAACATGATGTTACTGTCTAATCTGAACTCCATAACCGCCGGTTCAGTTGGCATGATCAAACCTGTGCTGGTCTAACATCTTCAGTGAGGGATGAAAGCCTGATTAGTCTGGTCATTAACTTGATGAGGGGGGAGAGAAGGAACGTGGAGAGGATGCAGAGGTAAGCGAAGATACTGTTTGGCTCTAAATGGAAACCATACATTGCTTGATGGCGTGACTGATCCAAATTTAGAAAACACTGAATACTGTAAATTCTCAGATAGTGGCAAAGTCTCAAATAATAGCCAGCACAAACAAATAATGGCCTGTCGCTAATGTTCATTTTCACAGCCCATTTCCACTGTATAAATGGACATTAATGGACTAAACGTCAGATCTACTTTCTCAGACTTTTACTATGAACATTATCAAATGAATCTGTGCCCACAAAGGGTCTTCATTCCTTGATGGCTGTTATTTATTCTGCGTACAGTGAATTATTCTCTGGACCTCCATGATGTCACCATATTTTGTTGCTGGCCGACTTGCGGAACAAAGCCTATATAAGGGTGGAGAGACTCAAACAGGAGATGCCCGACGTTCTCGTGCATTGAGAGAGTTTGAAGTTTGAAATGACAGGGAGCAGTTTAGTGAGGGAAGATGAAGGGAAGGGGACAGCGCAGGATGCAGGGAAAGACAGCTGGTCTGGGGTCTGAGGAGGAGACAGGAGATGGAGGAAAAAGATGAAGAGTGAACAGTGGGGAAGACAGATTGGGGTTCAGCACTCCAGATCTCCTGCTTGGATCTCAAAACTCTTTAATGATGCTGCGCTGACCTAAACGTGTCATGAAAATAGGTTGTAGTAACTGGTGTGGCTGTAACAGTACACAAAATTCACGGTTCAGTTTGTACCTCGGTTTTGGGGTCATGGTTCGTTTTCAGTCCAGTAGGGAAAACAAAAAAATGTGGCAAATAACATTTTTGTCATTGATTTTGAAAAATGTAAACATTCAACAGTGACTAATTGGCCATGATTCTTACTTATAGCACTTGTAGCAAATACTGGCATGTTGTCAGTCAGAAAAAATAAGTAACAACAATAAATAACATAAATGTGACCTGTTGATAATTCCTGAACAACTGCAGCTCGCTTATGAAGGCACGTAAAGGCACATTGTAGCCATATGCTTAAATTTGTATTTTCTATGACAAAGTATGGTCACATATCTGCAGCGATAAACACTCTATAGCATTAGTTAGTACTTTGATCTGAATCTGCAGTGAGAGGCTGCCTGAACGCTGTGGGGACAAGGACTCGCCTTCCAGTCTGTTTGTCTGTCCGCTAATCGACACATTCAGGTGATGCCGTCGTACGTTTTAAGTGTTTCCACATACCGGCTTCAGTTGAACAATGTAGGCATACAGTTTGACACTAATCGTTGTCCCTTTTCGCTGTAACTAACCGGGAAACCATAATGCTCCCATACAGTAGATCTAAATGTCACGGGAGGATCCTCCAGCTCTGGTCTCTCATTTGTGTTTGCCATTCCGAGGCAGCGACACTACATGAGCTCGACTAACCTGGCGAACCGGGATAAGCCGACTAGCATGCTACAGCTGATAGACAACAACTGGTGCACTCCCAAAACTTTCTCTAGAATTTCTCTCTCAGCTCTAGAATTTCTGTTCAGCACCTGCGAGTAATAGACATAAATATTGACAGTTTGGGTCACAGCGCGTACCGAACCGAGGAAGTCGGATACCAAACTGAAGATGAACACACGTACCGTTACACCCCTGGTAACTGGCAGTGTCATGAATTATTATGTTATTTTCAAGCCTGTTTCCTGTTACAAAGCCGAAACAAAGTCACTACTTTCCTTTAAATATCAACTTTAAGTTGAAGTCATTAAAAACTATATAACATGCCAATCCTCTGGTTAGATTTTGTCATAATTAGCCACTCACATTGATGTGAGTTGCTTGGAAGGGTTCCCACTGCTTTGATTTAACTTAGCAGTAGTTTGACAAAGGCACTGACACCGAGCGTTGCTATTTGATCGCACTGATCTTTTACACCAGACGTTGCTGTTTGATCACACAGATCTTTTACAGATGAGGTACAAAGGTAAGAGTGGATGACATTTTGTGTTCAGAGGATCAAATAACCGCTCCCAGGAGAAATAATAATACCTACTATAGTGTATAGTAGTGTATAGTATAGTTTGTATAGTTTTTAATTTATTATATCAAATGTCTCAACATCTGTTTTATGGATTGGCACCACATTTTGTACAGACAATCATGGCTCCAAGAGGATGAGTCTCACTGATTTTGGTGATCCCCCTGAAATTTCCTCAAGCGCCGCCATAAAGTTCACATTTGCGGTTTTGAGTGAAATGTCTTAACAACTACTGGCTGGATTCCCACGAAATTTGGTACAAACATTCACGCTCCTCTCAGGATGAATTTTGATGATCTCGTAACTTTTGTTCTAGCGCCGTCATCAAGTCAAATTTTTAATTCGTCCAGTACTTTGGGTTACAACCAAATATCTGCAAAATCATGGCATTCCCATCAGCCTCAGCTGTACTTTGTGTTTAGTGCTCATTAGCAAATTTAAGCATGCTAACACGCTAAATTAAGATTGTGAATAAATTGGTGAAACATTATACCTGCTAAATATTAGCATTGTCATTTTTAGCATTTAGCTCAAATTAGCATCACTGTGCCTAAACCACAGAGCTGCTAGCATGGCTGTGGACTTGTTTTAATGATGAACGGTATGTTTTCAGTAACCCACCTTTTTTATTTAACACTAATATGTAATTTATATTTGAGTAACAGGACTAACAGCAGTGTTCATGTTTGTTCGCGGTTGATGGCCAATACACGGGTGTGAACAGATCTCTTTGTGCCTCCCCGCACTCACTTGTTTGGACTTGCATGCTGCAATTTTCCTCACCTGTCTGGAACAGCAACTTGGTCACACCTCTCCTCTCGATTTGATTAGTATGCAGCTCGAACTCAACACTTTTATGGTTTACTCAGAACACAGAGTACACACACTCAGTCTGGGTTCTCGCCTTATTGACCTGCTGCCTCAGAAAAAAAGCGTTGCACCACTTTGTCTCACTGTCAAGAGCAGTTTGACTTCAGAATGAGGATGTAACCTTTTATTTCAATTTCTCTGTGTCTACCTTTACACATGCATGTTGGTGTTACTTGAGAGGCGTACTGTGTGTGTGTGCGTGTGAGAAAGGAAATGTAGAGTGAATCGTTTATTTCTACTATTCACTGAACCCCACCTTTTGTTGTTAGACAATCAATTTGATGCATGCTTGTGTTTGTGCGCCCGTTTGCTCTAATTATGCTACTTTGCAGTCAAATTATTAATATTCCAACAGTGCCTGGGAAAGTTATTATCCTGCACAAGTCAATATCATGTCCAAATGGGGGATAAGCGCATGCTGAGAGTCAGAGAAAAAATCTATAAGCCTAATTAATTTAGCACATTTAGCTACTTTACCCAGTTTGATATGAATAAATGAGATGGCGTGCAGTTTCAACTCTGCATGCTGCCCCCAATTTAGTATGATTTTTGCTGATATAACTCCCCATTGCATCACTGTTTGGCCAACCTTGGTCAAATTCAAATTGTGTGACTGCACTTGATTGAGTTTGCCTGGTGCGGTGGAGATACGGGAATAAGTGGCACTCGAGCCCCTGCTAAATGTATATTTTGTGCCAGAGGAAAAGGAATAACGTTCACCAGATTAACAAGGTTCAGGCTGTTCTCAGATTGGCTGGTCACACTGTTCCCCGAAGCTGCTTGATCTTGATGGTTACGACAGCGACACTTTGCCGCTATACATTTTTCATACTTAAGTTTGAATCTCAACAGACAGTTAACTGTTTCTCCCTGTCCCAGCCTACTTTAACACGACTCTCTGTCCTCTTACTGTGCTGCTTTTTTAGCCCCCGCTGCCTCACATACAAGCATATGGCTCGCAGTGACACTTTCAGCCAAAGCACCTCAGCATGAGTGCATTTATTTTTAGCACGTGTTGTCCGAGTGGGAATCAAACTCCTAACACAGGACCACCCAGATGTCCCAGATAACCTTAATCACAGCTCTAACAGCTGGGGTGTGTCATTAAAGATGCCAGTTGGACATCAACAAGGAAATGCCCTCTGCCTCTTGACTGTTTTGAATATTTATTGAAAATCCCTTTGTCAAAGAAGCACTTGAACTCACAGCTCCTATTACAGAGTCACTGCAGCATCACAAGCAGCAGGTGAGAGGTCACTGTCTTGGGGATGAAATGCTCCAGAAGAATGCAACGAGAAAGTATTTAACTCCCGGCTTTCAATCTCCCTGCTTTTCATTTCCTTCCTTTGACAAGTGCCTCTCATTCATCCTCATCGTTATCCGATAAGACTCGGGGATCAAGGGTTCACATGTTGTGAAGACAGTCGCCAGGGTAACTAGGGCAATGATGTCATCAAGTGGCCAAGATTATTTCCTCCTGAGTAATGAGAAGCCTAAACATCATCATAAGATCAGAAATTACTATAATTTGATTCCTTGTGTCACAAATAATGGCTTCCGGTGGCGAGGGCAGGAATAATTTGGTTTTAGATGTTGAAAAGAATTAACAGTACTGCAAGGTTAAAAACATACCAGTAGCTAAACTTGAAAATGAATTTCAAATTACTATATTAAAGCAAAAAATTGTGATGTTTTCAGTTGACTGTTTCGGACCCTGCCTAACCCTAACCCTAGCAACACAGCGACTGTAACTAGGCACAACGGGACTGTCAAGAAGGTGCTGAAGTGGTGTTCGTGGTAGCGGCTCTATTGGACTTGGGGAAGTTAACAAGCAGCACCAGCCAGCGTTACTCATGGAAGCATTCAATTAGTCCTAATCCTACAAGCATTTTCTCTTGTAATGTTAAAAGTGAAAATATACTGTTAAAAAGTATGAACAATACGGCGCTACAATGCAATAACAATGCTGTGTCTTTCTTTCCTCTACTTGAATCAGCAACTGGTCAAGGTGTTGACTTTTTGCCTGAGGCATGTCGTTTTTTGTCTTTGAGCACAATAACATGTATGTAGCCATCAAGTTTATAGTTAAGACCCTTTTGCAGGATTTTATTGTTTTTTAAATGATTCAGCTGGAAACATTAAATAATCCGCCGGAGACTGCATTTTCAACCAGCTCATAGAGCTTGGTTAGCCAGCTAGCTACAACTGATAAAATCGGTCGTCATTTCGGTCGATTTACAGTTGCCGGCTGGAAATGAGAAGCCTGTTTTTGTCAACCTCTGTCTAAAGTCGAGGACCCTCTGTTTCAAAAATTACTACTTGAGTGTTAAATCTGCCACCATTATCAACTGCATGTGAGAACGAAAAAGCTTGGTAGGCAAGGTAATAGTAAATAAAGGGAGGCGAACAATCAATTAGATACATTTCCACTTTGCTACTCACTATTAGCAATTAATGTACAATGATTGAGATTCATTTTATTTGGCTCATGAAACTTCTCCATTTGCTGTTTTGACTAATGTCAGGTGTTCCAAGAAAAAGTCCCCTGGCAGAAGGGAAATGATGCATTTAATTCTCCAGATGCAGCATCAGTGGTTTGTTTGAATAATAAACTTGGAGATAAACTTCACCAGATGTTCATTTAAAGTCTGTGGCTCTTTTCTTCCCCCTCCTGCTGTTTCCCCTCATCCAGAGACACACCCCAGGCCAATGATGGTGGAGCCAAGACGCCCCGGTCCAAAACTTCATCCCGCTTCCCCAGACTGGGCCGGAACCGGAACCAGGAAGCCAGACCTGAACCCCAGAGTGGCGATCTTTAACCCCAGAGCCTTTGAACTAATAATCTCTCACTGTATATGCTGAGGACGATGATGTTCCTGTGTCCACCTGGACTGTGACACACGGGCTCACAATGTGTGAGGACATTAAGGGCGTCTAACGGACCTTCAAAGCCTTACAGATAAAAAGCCCCAGTCGAGGACGGGAGATGGATGCATTCACATCGCAGGCCAATCTAGGAGATATGTAAATGTTTCTGTTCATTGCCTGGCTGAGTAAAGGATAAATGAGGCCCCTGAGGCTGCCTATCGATGGACCCAATCATACAGCACCTCTTACCTCACTGAGAGACCAAAAGACTCTCTGTAAAATGCACATGAACTAGCCTGGACTGCTCTCTCTAATCTCAAACACAATGAGATGATGGGGACATTTTTTTTTTCTTACTCTGCTCAGTTTTGTAGTGAAAGTATCATGGTCACAGTGCCTACAGTGTTTCGTAGCTGCTTTCCTGCTCTGGGTAGGGAGGGAAGGGTGTGTAGAGAGGTGAAGAGGGGGTAGATTAAAGTATTCTCTTGGGGAATGGACGTTGTTTTTCAGCTAATGTGTCAGCATTATGGTGCCATT
Source organism: Oplegnathus fasciatus (assembly GCA_003416845.1). Classification (NCBI taxonomy): domain Eukaryota; kingdom Metazoa; phylum Chordata; class Actinopteri; order Centrarchiformes; family Oplegnathidae; genus Oplegnathus; species Oplegnathus fasciatus. The sequence continues at coordinate 8,753 of NTHP01000397.1, read as the reverse complement.
ACATTTTAGACGACGATGATTCACAATCTCTGGCGTGGACCACCAAGCAACGGGCATTCCTTTTTCCTACTTCTGTTATTATTATGGCTATTACAGATCATCTGCAGGAAGCATAACATATCTTATTGTCACCAGGGATGCAGTAATTATCAACATATCTTTTAAATTCCACATAATGATCGTATTAAAGGATTAGGGTTAAGCACCACTGATAAAACCAAAATCTCTTAGGGACTGTATGAAAATTATTGGGGTGGGGAGGTGGGTTGAATCTTATATTTCACTTTTTTAAAAAGCAAGTGTTATTAATATTTCCCTCCCCTTGACTACAACACTCTTCCCAACACTCTCAACACTCTCAAAATATAGTACTGAGTTGGTACGACTCATTTCACAAGTAGTAAGTAAATGGTAATGTAATGATAATGTTCAGCCATTAATGTGCACTTTAGAAGTATAATTGGAAATGTCCAAATTTATGGCAACCATAACAAAATTATTAAGTATTCCAGACACATTATTTTAGAAGAGATATTAAATAACAACTTTATATGACTCGTTTATTTTTTCTAACGTTCTGCTTTATTGCAGACTAAAGTGACAAGTAAAAATAACAGTTGGTAGAGATGATATTAATAACACCAATATCAATAAAGATCCACACATTGATATTGGTTATACACATTACACATTACATACATTATTGGTGCTATTACTATAGCTAGTTGACAGTGAAAGCACCCTGAAACAGTGACAGGAGGATTGTTGCATATGGGAAACCGCACCTTGGGGACTTGTGGCGCACACTAAAGCCATCATTTGTAACTATTTAATCCTTTTTTCTTTTTTTTAAAATTAATTTTGCAAGCAAATGTTTAAATATAAATATATAAAAGACCATTTATGAAAGGGTGTTTTATAAATGCTCTACCAATCCTCCCTTCAGCAAATAGAAAAAATATATAACAAGGAGGAGGCCCTTTTCTGACCACTCCTTGCCCCCTAATAATTTTTGGACAGTCCCTTATTGAGTAAGTTCATAAATAAGCATAAATTCTTGTTGTTTCCTCTCAATATATATATATCTATATATATATATAGATATAGATATAGATATATATAGATATATTACTCATATCCACATGTCTTAGATCAGTTTCGAGTACGCGCTGTGATGTGTATGATGCATTTGTGTCACAAATATATTTGAGCAGAAAGGAAGGGAAACACCACCATTAAAACAGATGGGTAAGCTGTGTTTCGGTAGGTTTACCCTCCACTAAATCACACAAATAAGGATCTTCATCAAAGGTCGGCTGGCTATACTGGAAAATGCAATGTCTAAAGATTGTTTAACTAATGTGTCTTAGCAGGATTTAATGCAGCGTTATGTTGCAAATGAATGTTTTAACGATGACTAAACACTTGAAGAAAAGCTGCTTGTTAGAGTGCAAGGAAAGGGCTGCAGAGCATCAAGTGTGTGTAAAACAGAAGCTCATGCATATGTATGGTTTACCCGAGAGTAGTCGGAGACTATGTTCAAACGAGAAGTGATTGTGTTAGAGGGGTTTCGGAAAACTTGAATCAAAGGGTCGGCTTGCAAAATGGTAAACACTGCTCACCATCTATGAAGGGAGGTGAACAAACAAGGCTTGTGGGTTTTAATTAAGTTGTTATTCTTCCACAAAAGTGACCCTCAAAAGTATCCAACTACTGGTAAACACTGCACAGTGTTGTTTCTCACAGGGGAGATGTCAAATAAAGGTTTTTATCAGGCTTCCCAAAGACCTTTTACAGAGAGACTCTGTCTGTGGTCAACATGTGGTGAGCTGGCTAATAAAACATCAGCAATGGAAAGAAAAGAAGATATAGTATGAAAACTTTTTAAAGAAATTATTTCACTGTCGTTTTTTTCTCAGTCTGACGAATCAAGATCCTTTCATGTCTAATTAAAGACTATTCACTGCTGCGATGCAGTAAAACAGTAGAATTGGTGGTATTTTAAGTGTAGCACTGCCCACCTTGTCTTATTATATCCTGTACCGCTGATGAACAACAGTAATCACAAGTCACATAGTCTCTCCATTATAACAAGTAGCCTTTTCATAGACATCTGTTTTACAGCAAAGGTTTGGTCAGTGTGTCTCTGGGACCACTGGGTGGGTCTAACTTCTCTGCACAAATATCCATATTGTATGTGTGGTAATGTACAGTAATTATGCACAGTGGAGTTTTTGACCACTCGCTCCATGGAGCAATGTTTATATGTGTGGGTCATCATTTTGATTGTATGGCCCACGAGCACCTGGGGCGAGATTATACACAATCCTGTTGCTTTTTTTCACACTAGTCTGCTGATAGAGAGTTGGTGGCAGTAAGAAGCGCTGCAATGCACCAACAAAGGAATGGAAGAAGAGGGCTGCTACCAATCAAACTTGGATGTAAACAATGCAGGATGTAAGATATTCAAAAATGAGCTTTGCAGCTGCGTTATGAGGAAGGAAATGCATTCAACACATTTGTTAAACCTTGTGTGTTTCGGTGTGTAACACTGAATCTGATTTGATTAAAGGAACACTCCACAGGACACCTTTTTAAACCTGAAATCTGATTCTGATCTTGTCTCTTGCAGTTGCTCAGCACTTTCGCTAAAAGTCAAAATGATGTTTCTTCTATGGCTTGAAGCTCTAAATGCTAAAAATATCTCAGGTGCTGTGCTGTTGAGAATACACAAGTACAAGCGTTTCATTGACGATAGCAAGAAAAAAAAGATGCCGGTGCTGTACAGAGAGCTCCTGGTGGACATGCAGGTTTGCTTCTCTATCTTATCTACAGATGTTTTCATGACTTGATCACAAACATCAATATTCTTATAAATGGCTCCATCTCCTTCCCTCAGAATCCTCCAGACGCTAGATGAATTGGATCTTACTGTGCTTTTAGGCTGGTAATCAGGGCAATGACAAGCAAAGGAAGTGGGTTTAGTTTATTGAGATGCAGCCAAAGTGTTCTCTCGCAGTATGCCATGTCTGTTCTTGTGTACTTTTCTGTCCTTGCCTTAGTCAGCAGTCGGGCCTTATCTATCAGTGTCACAGCAAAGAGGGGCTGAACAATAAAGTACAGTGTGTACAGTACAATACCAACGCCTCTGTGTCAGTGTTGTCATTGTTAATTGTGTTGCTTGCATCTGTGGATGAAAACAAAAGGCCATTACACGATTCTGCTGCAACAGTAAGCTTCCCCGTGTGAATGCGTGTCAGTACTGTATATTCATACGTGCATTCATGCGTGCATGTGTAGGTACATGCGGTAGGTGTGTGCATGTGTTTATATGGCAAGATGAACGCATCTTATCGCATTATATTCTGCATATGAGCTGTATGCATAAATGGATGGATGGATACTGTGAATTCCGTCTTCTGAGCATCTGCGCCCCCCGTGCATCTGTTTTGCTTGGCGAATGGTTATTTAACCTTCGCTGCTCCACTCGGCAGTCTCTGAGCTTTTATTCAAACCACCCAGCCATTTTGGGAAAGACTGTGTTATTTCTGTGTTGGGTGTGCTGCACCGGGTCGGTAGAGAGAAGAATGGCGAGGGTGCACAAAATGCTCATTGTCCATTGACCAGAAAATTGGTTACAAGCCCGTTTAGGATGTGGATGGTTGCTTTTGGCAATGTTAGACATTACGCACACACACCTACACACAACTGGCTGCATGCAAGCCAAGTACACCGAGCACTGACACAACACATCGCCTGCAATGTTTCTATTGTTTTCATAGAATGGAATAGAATAGCCTGGCTTGGCTTGGCTTTGACATTTATTTGTTAGAAAACTGCTGAAAAGGTGTGACTAACTTCATTTTATCAAAACATATATTAAGAGATGCTTGGCCTGTATATAACTCTTTTAAGTCTCATCATTTGGTAGATTTGGTGTGTAGGAGGAGATTGGAGGGTCAAAACGGATGTCACACACAAGTCAGACTTCTCAGCCACTAATGCAAAACAAATGGGAGACGTTAAATTATTATTTTTTGCACTTTGTAACAATTTGGAACTTTTCCATTCAACATTTTACCCCTAAAATCAAACGTGAACTGCGGGCTGTCCAAAGCCAGAGGAGCCCTTCCGGCTGGAATGACTTCCATCACCACCTCAAAGGAGGACGTCATGTTGCATGGCAGACATGGAGTCCAGTCCTGTGGCTACGGGTGAGTCAAACCTGCTCCTCTCAGGCCAGGACAAGAGAACAGGAACATCCTCACGTCAAACAAACACAAGGGGCTCTTGTGGTACATTAGATGGAAGGTAGGCCATGTTTTCCAGTGTCCAGCATGTTTCTAATTACAACAGCTATAATTACACAGTCTCAATCTTCCACTTCCACAATTCCTTGTGAACTCACATTTAATTGAACTACAAATATTACAGTAAATGTGTAGAAGGTGAGTTAAGCACTTCTTCCTCAGGGAGCTCTTTTGCCTGAGTTGAACCTCTCAGACAGTGCTTCCTCCCAGACAGTGCTGCCCTGATTAAACTTAAGTTATACAGAAAAGGATATACAGTTAATGCAGTCATTGCAGTTTGGGTACACCTATCCTGCTGACTGAGGCATATTATGTATACAGTCTACTATATTCACACACTGACGTACATAATTGTAAATCTTGTCTACGTCCTCATGCTGCTTGGTATGTTGTATGTGCGTAAGTATTTTTTGCCCCACAATAACAGAGTTCAGCTTGTCATGGGTAGTTCAGGCGCTGTATTTATCAAACGACAGACCTAAAGTGAAAAATAAAAATAAAAATCCTTGACTTTTGACTTGACTTACTCATGATGAAAAGCTTTTTATCACATTTTTTATGACAAAAAAATCTCTTAATTGAAGAGAGCTCCAAAGGTCTCTTAAATTGCTTCAGAGTAGATCCTGGATGAAAGCAGTACAGAAAGAGAGGTGAGCACCTTCTGAGACATGTTTTGGAGTGACAGAAGCAATGTGTATAATCTGTATGATTTAAGTAAGGTAGTTTGAGCCTGTTACTTGCATTTAATTGGAATATTTGATAGAAACTTTTATTTCCTTTATCAGGGGTTCTGACAACAAGAATAAAGAGCAAGCAAAACAAAAGCTTCCTCCACTAGGGGAAGTTGGTCTTGAACCAAGACTGTCCTTGAGACAATGTCCACCAGTCAAAGTATGAATAAATTTGCCGTATTTCACCTCCTCATCCCTGTCAACTCTTTCTTTGTCCCACTCTCCTGCCTCTCCTTGAAGATACGGGGGTCCTCATTGGCTAATTTTACAGGATGGTATGTAAATACCAAGCTTCTACCTTTGTGTGAGAAACATCAAGGAGACGGGGACCCTGGTTTAAACAAGGTCACTGTATAAGCAGTACTCCTATCTCTACAACACACAATGCCGGCTTTGCATCAGGACGCATGTTCATTAGAATGATAAGGAACAGGCTGACGTCTCAGGCACCCTATAGACAACGGGCCCTTCAGGAAGGAGCTTCCTAATAGAACCATAGATTATAATGTGCTTCATATTTATGCTTGCAAGAAGGGCAACAGCAGATGTTCCTCAGAGACTGAGGAGTCTCCATCAACTCTGCTGAGCTGCATCTTATCTGAAATGCTTGTGTCAGTAATTACAGTAACTTTAGCTACTTTTGATTGTGGCTGAGGCATTTTGCTTGCTCATAGAGGATACTTTTCAATACCCCTGTTTCCTGATTAAAAAGTAGTGGTCTGTGTGGTAATTTGCAATAAAATGTCAAATCCCTGACAAAAGTGTCCTCTCAGGAGTGATGGAAATCGATGCATGTTAGAGGTGAGATATTGTATTGCTTTATTAGGGTTGTAGAGCAACCCAAACATGCTGTATAATGCCAGGGTATGTGCTTTGACCTGTATCTGTGCAGCTGAAGTGACATATTTTGCTCGTTTAAGTCACGTTTGTGACTTCATCCTTTCAGCACCGTTGTTTGTTTTCTTAAATTTTTTCAGGTTGTAAATGATTTGTCAGAAAACAAGCATGTGAGCACTTTTTGGTCGTACTCACAGGCTCCTGTTCTCCAGCTGGCAGCAGTTGAATTGAAGATTCACCGTATTTTCCCTGCAGATGGTGAAATGCTCCTCTGTACTTTCACAACACAACACCTTTCTCAATCTCTCTCTGTGTCTATCCTGTTTTCTCCTCCTTTGTCTCTTCTCTTAGTTTCCCCTTGTGTCTTTCAGCTTTCCTTCCCTCTCTCTCTACTATATATCGCTTTCTTTCTTCATCTTCCCTTCTTCTGCATCATCTCTTCCTGTCTTTTCCTCACTTTCTGTTTCTGTTTTCTTTTCTTTCCCTAATTTTTCTTCTTCTCTTACCCCTGTCCTCTACAGGTTGCCCCTTTCATCTTGCTCTCCTCCTGTCTCTCACTCCTTGTCTCCCCCCTCACTCTGATCTTTATATCCTCCCTTCATCTCCCAATCATTTCTCTACCTTTATCCCTCTCTCGCTGCCTTCTCACACCGTCCTCCAATCACCACCTCATCCTTTCTCCGTCTCTTGTTCCCTCTGAGACTCAGCCTGCTTGGCACATTGTATTTACTCAGCCCGTCAGTGGCTGCCTCTGTTTATTACCTCTTCAGCAATGAGGCAGGAGAGACGGAGAGAACCAGCCCTTAGGAGGATTTTCCTCCCAAGTCTCCCACTGCTGCCTGTCGCTGAATCTTAAAATGCTGTGTTGGAAAATTGATTGTTTCAGGGGTTTTTGTCCTTTCATCTTTTTAAATTTATTCTGTATCGAGCGCCAACTCCTGCCTGTTACGTCAAACAAAGTTCACATGACCTGTAATTACAGGGTGGTGTCATGAAAATGGATCACCTAAGGCCGTGAACAGAGGATACATTTCTGTTGTATCTTATCTGAATGAAATCCCAAGTTAAGCTGTAATGGATTATGTTAATTAATATGCTATCAGTTCTGGGAACATGGGAAATAAACTGTGTGCCTTATCCCTAAGCTGTTTATAAACTTCTTCAGCACTAAGGCAACATACAGCACTGTTAACATCAACTTAATTAGATAACGGATATGCTGATTCTCACCATGCCCAGATAAGAACAGAGAAGCATGTTAATTTCAAGATAATATTATAGGTAAACAGGTAGGATGGACTGTTTAGACTTTCCCATTCATCCATCATGAAAACTCCAGCTTGTTCTTCAGCTCTCACTGTCAGAAACCAACATTTTCTTGCATCTCACAAGGCTCTCCTTTGTTCTTGTCCTCTCATTTGACTTTGTTTCCTTTACCTGCAGGCTGCCTCCCCTTCACAATGCAATCGGATCCTGAAGTGTGCTCTACCTGCCCCTCAAAGCTATCACAGGCTTTCACAATAGCCTGCGGCACTCTTTTGATCAACCCAGAAGCTTGATCTGAACACCTCGAAGCGCTGCTTAAACTGCAGCGGGGGGGAGTGCGAGGTGAACGGAGGTGAGCTGTTGCTGAAAACGAAAGAACTGCCAACAATGGTGGGGACTTTTGAAGGAGTCTGGGAACTTGCAACAGCTCAGAAGTGGAACTAAAACTTAATAATAACTTCATTTACATAAACTGTCATATTCCAACATTAAAACAATTAGCCAGTGAAGGAATGTAACAAAGTACATTTACTCAAGGAGTATACTTAAGTAAAATTTTGAGCTAGTTACTGTGAAGATTAAGATTAAAAATTCAGAACCTATGATGAGTTTTACAACATTTTAAGCATAGTTATACATTAAACTATCCAATACATACAGTATATATTATAGAGTAGCCATATTAACTCTACAAGGTGATAAAATGTCAGTGTTGTGTTTAGAGCTTGTTGTGCTGCCCCCATGTAGCCAAAAAATCAATAATGCAAACTCAACTGAGTCTCCTAAAAGGAATATAGGTTGTAAAGAAGGCGTTGGGTGGACACACTAAATCTTTCAAATTAGATTTTGTACATAGTTATGGAGGTTTTAGTGTAATTTTATGTTCCTGTGTTTTGCTGCATTATTTTCTGACAATAACCTGGACAGTACACACACACACACACATACACACACACNACAAGTACAACTACTGGAGAGGGGGCTTTCATTTGTCCCACGCCCTACCAATTATGACTGGGAGGAACTTCATAGGGACCTCCACAAATACCATAGACGACTCAAAATAATAGACTACTTTCATTCCAAACCGGACCATCAACACACATTATTCACTCACCCCTCCAACTGGGAACCAACATGGTCCCAACTGAACAGAAAAACACAAAAGCTAATTGAAACAGACCGACGGACCCTGCGGAGATATCGGCCTCCGACGGATGTCCCCGACAACCTATCGGAGGCCGAACGCAGGGCCTTAATCCAAATAACACAAAACCCAAACATCATCATCAAACCGGCAGATAAAGGCTCCAAAATCGTAATCATGGACAGACACCAATACCTTCAGGAAGCCAACAGACAACTCACAGACACCAGGNTCTCAGATTTCTGGACGACATCATTGGCATTTGGCCCCATGACATCACCCTCTTCCCAGAATTCATTAACACACTCAATAACCATCACTCATCCATCAAGGTCAAGTACACCCTAGATCCACAGCAGGTTAACTTTCTGGACACCACAGTTTTCTTCCAATCAATAAACACCACACATAAAAAAACACTTACCAAAGTTTACTTCAAAGCCACAGACACCCACGCACTTC
>NTHP01000396.1:680153-707711 GCA_003416845.1 Oplegnathus fasciatus | reverse complement strand
ATCCAGGTTATGTATTGATTATGTAAACAAAATGAGTATATAAACCTGATCATTCATGTAGTGATATGAATACACAAGGAAGTATTTCCCACAGCAGTTGTATAAATGCTTCCAACAGTTTTACGTGTCATTGTCCACGCTTCTCTTATTTTGCTCATGGTGCACTTCTCTTTATGAACCTGGAACAAAATCATAATACAACTGAAAAATATGTACTTGGTATATTAACCCTATAATGCTATCATGGCTGTTTCCAGTTATACTGAAGAATGAATGAAATCTTTACTTTCTTCAAATTGTTTTCAAATGCATTTCGTATTTGAGGATTTTAGACACATATATTGACTGTAATTTTAAGTGCAAACTGACTTACATTTGTACCTCCAGTGTGAAAAAAAAAGTGTTGAACACGATTTGGACACACTTGTTGTTGCCACGGTTTGTGACTCATGAAGTTATTGAAGTCAGGTCCGTGTATCATTCATGTGTAGCTTACGTTGTGGGTTTCTGACTTCTGCTACTGCTCCACTCTGTGCATGCGCTGAAAGTGACCACTGCACACGTGAATCAGTTCTATTTGTAACACATAGAGTCCCTTATAACCACCAAAACCCCAGTACTGGACTGGTCATCCTCACCCTCATCAATGGTGTTGGGGGGCAACATACAAGTAAAAAATTCCCCCCCCTAAAAAAATGTGATAATGTACGATGTGTACCTTTTTAAACATCGAAGCTGAGGTTGTCTAATTATAATTACAATGCTTGGCCTATATACCTCGGGATATTTCTGATCTAATAATACTTACATGATTATTATGCAGGCTCCTCAGAAATCATTAAAATTACTTATTCCACTTTTTCACTCTGCAAGGTCCTGCGAGGTGCGCATGTGCAGAGTAGAGCAGTAGCAGAAGTCAGAAATCCACAACATACACATGAAAGGATGATACACGAATAACTTCATGAGTCACAAACTATGGCAGCAACATGCGTGTCCAAGCAATGCTCAGCACCTTTTAGTGTCCTCTGGAAACTCTTTCGATGTTGTTTTCTGTATTTGCTGCGCGTTTCTGTATTTGCAGTGCGTTTTCTGAAAGCTGTGCATGAGTTGTCAAATTGATAAAGATGTTTTCTTAATTTGCTTGTGTTTTGTCTATTTGCATGTGTTTTCTTAATTTGCTGTGCGTCGAGCTCTCAGGGCCACCGTACTGTCAATCCCTCTCTCAAACACACAAACACACACACGCAAGCAGCTTCATCACCTCAGAGTGTTGAGGCTTCACCTATGAGTTTTTTCCCTTAAGCCGTGTTTCCACTAAGCAGTCTGGTTCCGTTTGTTACACATTAAAACGGTTATGTTCACGTTTCCATTGTCAAAAGTTGTGGATGGTACCAATAGAACCGCTCCATACCATCCCCTTTCTTCGTTACCCCTCTGTTGGGGTACCTAGCCATGGATGTATTATATTATCTGGATACCAGATCCCAAGATGCCGCTTATTCAATCCAATAGAATTACTCGCCTGGCGCATACGCCAAAAAAGTTTCTAGCTTCCGGGTTTAGTTCTGGGGTATGCAGTCCACTGAATATGCGCAGTAGTATTACTCCCATTGTGCCTCTGGCCCAGCCCACCTATGAGGACGCGTGAAGACACAGCGGTGACATCATTCAGAAAAAAAGGACTTTTCTGGGCTTTGGAAAAGTTTTACAAAGATCAAACCTCCATGGCTTACAAATATACAATACAAAGAGTAATAATTGACCATGTTTACAGCTGGAGGTCTCCTGTCAACAGTTTTATACACATCTCTTTTACAATGGTGGTCTATGGGGAAAATGCTTTTTTGGCACAGGGGCTTTTTTGTTGCAATACCACGAGTGGCCACTGGAAGAAATTGGAAGCAAGGCTGAGCGGCGGCACTGTATCCAGTTCTTATAATACATTCATGTACCTAGCACACTGACCCGGTACTAAAAGGTGGAGCTAGGAACACTGCAGTCACTGATTGGTCAACAGAATCGTCACGCTACTTACATGCAGGGCTGTAGTGCTGCCGGAGCGCACCGGAACGAGGCTCCACCACTTTCTCTAAATGAGGAAACAGAATATTCCCAGTTCGCAACATTTTTTTAAGCCTCGAAGATCCAATCATCACTAAAGCGCATGTCATGCAAGAGAGCCAATAAAAACAAAAGGGAACGGTCAAAGTTGTCGGCCCTGCGATTGACTGGCGACCTGTCCAGGGTGTACCCCGCCTCTTGCCCAGCGCCAGCTGGGATTGGCTCCAGCACCCCTGCGATCCTCTATACGGATAAGCGGTATAGATAATGGATGGATGGAATAAATCTACTTTTCATTTGTCTATCATAACTTTTTATTTCTTTAACGATGCCACTGTTATAATTGAGGAGAGAATCAGAGAAACCCTTGGAAGTCATATTTATTGAATAAGTATGGGCTACATAGAAAATGTATGTAAAGGCCCTGTCATTTAAAAATCATATGACCTTAAATTTAAGAAATTGAACGACTGAATCAACAGTCCAAACGTTCTCACAGCTACAGACAGAGGCTACACACGGGAAGGAAAAGCAACAATTATGACTACAAGACATAAGTTTCCTTCAGTGATAGACATCATTAGACTCAGTTCCAAATAATTGTGTTATTCTTCTATTCTTTCGTTTTCTGTCCCTTCACAATAGTTATAACCTCTGGAATTCTTAGACTAAACATAGCCTACTCCACTTCTCTGGCTGACAATCGGTGTCATCAAGTTGTTAATAGATAATCTTTATTTATTGATTGTTTGTAATTATATACTGTATATGTGGAAATGTGTGTGTATCTGGCATCTGGCATTCTTTTTATGTCTGCCTTGTTGTAACTGCTTGTTTTGATAAGTGCTATATAAATAACCTTTATTATTATTATTATTATTATCAACCACGCTCTTTGTTAACAGATTAAACCTTCATTGCACAGCACTAGACTAATACAATCTAGTGTTAAATATTACAACTACACAGAAAATGAGGATTTTCTACAAAATGTGGTGTTTGTGGTCAAAACTAAGAGCCAATCAGCTCTTTGATCAGGCGACAGCCAGGCGTTTCCCATCATGCACTGGGTCTTGCAGTCGGTGGAGAACAACTGCGGCGCCTGGCTCTAAAACCTGCGGCCGCCTCGATCTCGTGAGGTTATCATTGCCCACGTGTGCATGACGTCAGACCCAGTCGGGATCAAGTCAGACACAAATCTAACCGGCATGCATTGTGCAGCAATCGCCGGTGATCGATTCTGCGCAGACCTGGCTCATCTCGAACGAGCCTATTATGAGATGAACATTAATTCTGTGGTTTTAGCCACACCCACCGGAGGGACTCGACTATCTAGGAGAAGGAGTCTCTGCTTGTCTGTCCTTCGATTATCTCAACAACTGTTCACCCGATCGACTTCACACTTGGCGGTTGTATTGCAGAGGACTCAACGAAGTGCAGTGTCAAGTGTGAAGTTGTTTGGATGAGCGGTTCTCAAGAAAGCTGCAAGCAGCAATACTGGAGGCCAAGCAATCGGCCCGTTCTGAACAGGCACTTTTTGAACGGACACTGCACTAGTTTATTCAGTGACACACACCTTGATGCCTCTGTACCTGATGAAGAGCCAATTTGGGCTAAAAAAAAATGTTTTTACAAGGAAGCATTCTACAGTTTCGCACACTGATTACTAGAGAAAAACAGCTAATACTAAAACTAGTGAAGCTTAAAAAATGATTTAAACGAATAGATTATCAAAATAGTTGCCAATCATTTTTTCTGTCATTTTCTGTCAATTGTCTAATCGATTAATCAACTAAATGTTTCAGTTCTAAGAAACTCCAGGACGTGACTGTGCCCGCCAAGAAATGTTCAGCACATAACCCCCCCGTAAAACTACAACTTGCCCTTTTTACACTGTGTTTTTGTAGGGATTGATCAAACAAGGTATATTTAGTGAGTTTTACAGGTGCTGTTGGTGGATTTTACCTTTTCCAGTCTTTATGCTAAGCTAAGCTAACCCTCACCTGGCTGTAGCTTCATATTCAACAGACAGACATGAAAGATGTATCATCAGTAAGAAAGTGAATAAGCGTATTTCCCAAAACGAGGAACTATTCCTTTTAGAGGACTTTAATACCTTTGCAAGTGGTAGGTAAAAACTTTAAAAAATGAGTTTGGGGAATTACGAGAAGGCTATTTCTTCAGTATCTGACAGGAACTTTACTCCTCACCTCACAGAGGCTGCAGTCAGTTCACATTTTAAAGATGTCCCGCACTAGAGTACCATAATCAATTCATTTTAGTGACCTAATACAGAGCTGCGCTGTTCACAAGCCCTATCTAATGAGGACAAATCCTCTTATCCAGGTAAATCGGAGATGGGAGTGGGCGTCATGATTCTCCATAAGTTGGGTTCAGGCTCTCCTGTTAACCAGAGAACATTATGTCCCACTCAGCACTGTTCGCTTCAGTATAAATAGACTATCTACATGAGTCGGGACGCACTTGCATTTCAGAGTGAGAATGACCCCGGAGGATGGTATACATCAAAACGCTGGTTGTGATTGTTACATTCTGGCTTTTCAATAGTCATATGGAGCAGCATGACTGTGCTGTCATTGGTTTGTGTCACCCCATTTTAGAGCCGTCATGTCTGAAATGACATGTTTGATGATGGATGTTTTATTGCCAAGTAGAAGACGCACATACTCTCATTGGCAAACATCCATTTAAAAAATCCTTTTCATTTCATAAATCAAAGTAATTACTCATTCTTTCTATTATTCATGCCAGCATGTGAAGTGCCATTGACTTTCCTCTCTACATGAGTCACGATTTATTCACATATAAGAGTGGGAGACTGCACACTGCTGGAGGAGGACTGATTTCAACATTTTATGTGTGCTGGCTTTTCAATAAGCATCGGCTGTGGCTGGTGCAGTCATACTGTCTCCCTGCATGCGCTTCCATTACTTTATGTGCTATCTGCTGTTTGGAAAAGCACTTCAGACATCTACTGTAGCCGTAAGAGGCCTTTTTACAGTTTTGCAAGAGCGCAACTCATCTGTGGATCAGTAAGTATTCATTTTCACCCTCTATTGCATCAGATGTTTGTCTACGTTTTGCACAAAAAGACAAAAAGACTCATTTTCAGAACTGCTTTTACTCTGCTATGAATGTAGGAAATGGCTAATTTTTTGCAGCCATAATTATGTTGATGTGGGTGGGATGAAATTCATCAGTTTGTTCCTGTTTTTCTTTCTACAGCAGGCTTATCAGTGGTGCTACCAAAGCTTTATACAGTGATTCTTTCTTCCACATGATGCTGTAGGTTGTCAGTAAAGGTGATTTGCCTCCACTGAGATGAAAATTGATTTGCCTTCGAAGGTGCTTTAATTTAAGCTCCACGTGATCCTGACATGTGGGTGATGCTCTTTAGGATAGATGGCGGACAACAAAAGAGGCTGAGAAATCATGTAGGAGGAATGTGCAATTGAAAACACAATTGTGCCCGACGATAACATGCTCACGGCAAAATACACTGCTCCCTATCTGCAGACAAAAATAAAAAAAGAAGAAGGTTATCTGCACCGCTACATCCTCTGATCTGGGAAGGAACTGTTTGGGATTCTCAGGTGAAATTTTAATCAGTGCTGGAAGATGTGTTCATCCAAAGGGGACCGCAGCTGCAAAACATCTGTACAGCCTCCTGCGTGATGATTTCAGCAGATTTCAAAGCTTTTTCTAAGATATGTTATCTCCACTTGTCTGCGGTGCCACAGAAGCACCCTCATCCTTTTCTCCGGGGGCGACATGGCTGGGTGATCTGTGTCTGCTGGTCCATGCCGCAAGCGCCATTGAGCCTGGGATCAATATATAACCCAGTTTAATCTCGGTTCTGGTGTAATAAGCCAGAGCATTACTGTTGGATACCTATGAGAAAAGAGCTTCCACCATCCGCTACACCCAACACCCCCCTCAATGATTGAAAACCGGATCTGTGGAGAAAGAGAACAGGTGGGAGGAGGAAGAGTGTCAGTATATGTTGGTGTGTGGGTAGGAAGGTGTGCATGTGCATTGTTTGTTGGGATAATAGGTTCAGGTGTGAGTAGCAGGCTGTTTGTCATCCGTTAAGACAGATCGTGTGAAGACGCTGGGACTGTAACTATGTAAGGCACCATAACTCAGCCTAATCTTGCAATAGATTAAAGTTGTTTGCACAGAGAGTTCCAATTTCAATTCTGAATTTAATTTACTAACCGCCCACTGTGGAGCCCATATGTTAACTGCAGGTCGTCTCCAAGGCTTTTCACCAAGACAAAGACAAAATATTTCTTCTATTTCTTTTGTGGCTTCTGTTAATCTGTAGTTTATTTCAATAACTAGGCTGCAGCACCGCATTTGTCCCCAGTGCTCCTGTAACCGCTGGCCTCACAGAATGCATATGTGTGACAAGCCAATAGGTTCATCTATCAAGTTGGATTATTTGTGGGGACCATCCATCACACGTGTACCACAGGACATATTGATCTGGTGAGACAACATGGGTCAGGAAAGACACAGCTCATTTTTACACGTGATTGGAGGCAGTGAGAACCTGCAGTCCAGAGGCAGAGTGAAGGCATGCTTATGTTATTTCTGGGTTCCTATCTCTTATGTTGTTGTGTCAGAAATAACAGACTTTAAATTTCTTGCTTTGTCATGGCTGCATTTTTCCAGGCAACCATGCGACAATATGTCTTAGACATTTTCAACATATTGAAAACCCTGAAAACCTACTTTCTAAATGAACTTTATACCATGGGCAATGGGTTTGTACATAAACACACCTTATTCTGCCGAAGTTAGAACAGGTTTGGTTATTTCACATGAGACATTATCTGTCTGTGCCCTTGTCACTGAAGTGGGCGAGAATCTGATCACACCATCGCCACACAGTCTTGATGAAGCAGATGAGCTGAGTTTTTTTGAGTGTTAGACTCTTAATAAATGAAAACTTAAGAATGTTTTTTTTCTGAACTTTAACTAAAATTGTTACTTATTTAGTCATGAATATTTACTTTTACACAAAGTTTTCAGGGGCTGTAAAGATGCACATTCAAACCTGCAGAAATGGCAACAGAGTTTTTCTGTTGCAGTTTAGAGAAAAGCAGGAAAGGACCCAAATGCAAAGGACAGAGGCAGAGCTGATGCAGATCAAATGATTATTTTAATGGTGGCTTACAGGCAGGTTAGGTTCAGGTTGTAATCACAGGCATGAAGTCCAAAGTAACTATGATGGACTGGCAAGGAATGCATGGGAAAGGTGCCAGTTAAGTACTGCAGGACTGATGGAAGAAAGTGGAAACAGGTGAGAGAGTGGGCGGTGAGACTCAGGTGAGGAGAATGAGGTGATTGCAGGGCAGATGGGAGTGGCAGGAGAAAAAAAGCAAGGAGAAAAGTCTGAGAGCATCTGGTGGACTGGTGAAGAATGGCAACTAAGGCACCTGGGGAAGTGGGAATGTGGCTGGAGGAAGGAACAGAGAGATGGACTGTGACATTTTCATTTGCAAAGTGATTTTACCTAATTGTTGCTTGCATGGAAATGTAATTTAGGTTCCAGGTACAATAATGAAAACTTTTATTATTTACTGAAATTTTGAAGTTAGATGTCACTAACACGGTCAACCAGATAGATCAACTCAGCAAACCTGAGCATTGCGTTGGTTTTCATGCAGAGCCCTGGAGCTTCGCTTGCATTAGTTGCTTGGCATCAACTGCTCCATTCATGCTTCACCAGCTGCTCGGCTACCAGCTGACTAGTAGCTTCCAATCATATTTATACAGGTGTACAATGGGGCCAATATGACTTGACAGCATTTCGGACCTAAAGCTGGATATCATTCTAAAACATGTAAAAACATTACAGATTTTAATGCACCTAGTTTGTCTACCTTTGTGTTTCTCTCAATCATTCATTCATGATTGCATGGCTGCCCTTTGGTTTGTCTAATTTCCTGCCACAGCGCAAAGCTCTGTCAATGGACTTTTCCCTGCATTTCACCCAAAGCATGCTGGGATGGCATCCAGCCACATGTGACAGTGAGTAAGAATAAGTGGAAATGGAAGATGTAAATTTGTGTTCCTTTTGGACTTGGTCTAATATATATTAATAAATAGCAGTAAACAGTATAATGACAGATCACACTGTCCCGAAGGAGCCACACGGAAATGTTGAAGATGATTTACCGTTTTTTTTTCACAGAGTATTTAAGCGTGTCTCCTTATCCTCCCTCCAATTCTCCTTGCATATATCAACCAACAGCAAATGCTTGTTTGTGTGTGTGTGCATGTGTGTGTGTGTGTGTGTGTGTGAGAGAGAGAGAGAGAGAGAGAGAGAGAGGGAGAGAGAGACACTTTGCACACAACAATTTGAAAGGGAAGGGATTGTGCTTTGCAGTGCAGCTGATTTAGTGGATATTGGTAATTACTTTGCAAAGAGACTTTGGTTAATTACAGCTTTCTTTCTTGGTTCCTGCCTCTTAAAATGAGATGCAAATAACATTGGTGCATGTGTGTGTGTGACTGTGATTTGTGGGTTTATTATGTAGTCAGTTGAGTGCGTAGCTCTACATCACCACATTCAATACAAGCTTAGTCTGTGCTCTTAAAATGCAAAATACTCAAGACACAGGATAAAGGCAAGGTTTTTAATTATTGTGTCTCATTTGTATGAATGGAGTATCTATCTATTTATCTATCTATCTATCTATCTATCTATCTATCTATGTGACTTTGCTTAGCTCACATTTTATTTTGCATCATATTTGCATTTTTAGTATTTAGCTGATGCTCTCATCCAAAGCAGCTTACACTGAGGGAACCAGCTGAATACATTTTCTAAACTTCTTCATGTGCCATCCACTTCTCCCATTAGCTTGGTGCATGTTAATTATATTTTTTTACACAAGTTCAAGGGTTGAATTTGGGCAGCTTCATCCAATTCATCATGGTGACCGAAAATGACTCTCTGCATTCAGGTGATTTCTCCACAGTCACCTCAGGACCTGAAGTTCCCATGTGGTCTTTTCCGATGTAGAATGCTGCACCAGTGGATATGCAGCACTGGCTGAGCTGTACTACAAGCCCACTGTGGGTCCTCTGGGATCAAGACTGGTGGGGTGGAGGATGGGAATCCAGGGCTCACTGTGGCGGAGCTGCTGAATTATTCATGTCCCCCCATCCTGCCTGCCTCCATGCCTCTCTGCAGTGCATCTACTGAGACCTCCATAACAGTGTGAATGAACGATCTCTGTCTCTCCACTTCACTAAATCTTAAATGGGATGCTCTTTGTTGGTTTTTGCAGCAATTTATTTGGAAGCAGCTACAAGATACAGCCGTCATCATACTCTGAAATATTACAGCTGCTGAAATTGGACTGAAATTACACCAAAACTTAAGCACAAAGAATAGCCCAGAGGTTATTCTACCGTTTTTATTTTGAAAGTAGAGAATGGATTTGTGCCTTCATTTCAAGCGTTTAAAAGAGAGATAAAAACACCACCAGTGAAATCAATATTTCCACAGGCAGACACTTACTGCACACGTCTATCACTTGCACATACACAAGTTCATGTGCAGACAAACAAGCACACACGCACGCTCAAGACCTACACAACTTTGCTGAGGGGTAGTGTTAAACAGTGGCCGAGCCATGCTTTGTATAAATAGGAGGCTCTAAATTTATCTGACCTTAGATGCTGTGGAGAAAATGGATCTGCTTTAGGGAACGCTTGTACTTGTTCCTTCCCATCTGCCGCTTTCAAAATGTCAAATTTGCTTCTCACCTCGCAGACACAAAGCCTCGACTGTACATCTCCACCAGCTCAGTATTAGGCTGGCTAATGAGAATTAGTTTTGCTCTTCATTAGTATTCACCAGAGTCCCAGGAAGGCAAGCCTTCATTATTAGTAAGAATCACCACAGGATGGATGGATGGGTTGATTTCGTTTCCAACCAAAAAGTCAACTTTGTTTTTTTTTAACCATGACCACGATCATTCCCTGACCTTAATCACGTGGTTATTGTCGTAACCATGACAACGGGGATCCCCTAACCTTAACGAAGTGAGTTCTTATTTTAACCCAAACCATGATCTTTCCCTTAACCTGACCAAGTCGTTTTTGTGCCGCTGACCACTGACAGATGATGTCGTCCTGCTGATGGAGGCTTCAGATCAGGAAACGCCTCCATGTGCTGTTACAGACGACGTATTTTGTCTCTTAATTTGGAGGACTTGTTGAAAAATACACATAAAACTAACTTACAACAACAACAAACATGAAAAGATAGAAAGCATAACAGTAATGGCACAAGAGTAAAATAAGGAATTCCACCTGTTACTGCTTTCAGTATGTAGTCTGACAATATCACCACAGGTTTCCTTCATGTCTCTCTTGCCTATGACTTGAAATGAAAGTACAAAGCAATGGGGGTGGGCTGCACCTCCTGCTGTGTTTTGCATCATAATTTCCCCCACATAGCCTTTACTAGAATACATCATGTCCATACAACCGTGGTTCCCTCCCCCCAACAACAGCAGCTTCCTCATCCTTTTATGTCCACTTCACCTCCTTGTAGTTCACCCACTGATGCCCTGCTGCTGTTTGGCTGTTTGCTCCTGACACTTTGCCGTCTTACTCTCTCTGTCTCTCCCTCCGTCTCCGTCTCAAGGTTCATTTTGCTGTGATGTTGCTCACACTGTGTCAGTCCTGAATGTCTCAAGCTGTCACAGTTTGTCATGGTTGATGTGCAATGTCAGAAATAATTACTCAAGACACAAAACGAATAGCAGCATGTTCTCGGGCCATGTCGCACTCTCTCTGTCTCCTCTTCTTCCAGTGCGCGGGGGGTCAACAAGGTACTCTGAGTTGTGAACAGAGAGGACAGTAAAGAGTTTGTTTTCATTGTAATCTTTTTTATATATACATATAGGTTTGGGGGATTTACAGTTTCTTGGCTTTGCTGATGCTTAAAGCAATATTTTGACATTTTTGGAAAGCCTGATTCTGTCCAAACATCAGAAAGCTCACTGATTAATACATTACATCTCCTTTGTTTATTTAGTACAAAAAATAAAGTGAAAAACAAGTTGTGGTTTTAGTCACTTAGCCCGGAGAAGAAATCGTCTGGCACATAAGCCCCCGTAAAACCACAGCTTGTCTGGTTTTTGTGTAAAAACATGACCGATTTGACATTTTGGTAAGCTGTAAGCTAAATATGAAACTAGAGTGGGTAGTAAGAAGTTAGCTTAGCACAAAGACTGGAAACAGGGGGAAACATCTACCCTGGCCTCTAAAAATCACTAATTATCTCTGTAAATCTCATTTGCTGGAAGGAGGATTTCTTTCCAATCTTTGGACAGAGCCAGGCTAGCTGTTTCCCCCAGTTTCCAGTCTTTGTGCTAAGCTAAGCTAACTGCCACCTGGTTATAGCTTCATATGTAACAGATAGACATGACCGTATAATCAATCTTCTTGTCTAACTCTCAGCAAGAACATGATTAATATGTGTATTTCCCAAAATGTCACAGTATTTCTTCCTTCGTAACAGTCAGGCAGCGTCAGTGTTTAGTTTCTTTCCATTTCTTTATGTTTTAAATTTTGCTGTTTGATTAATCTCTCCTCTAATTTGTACTCTGTCTCTGGGGAAATTTCACATACAAGCCCACTGGGATTTCTTCTAACTCTCGTGCTCATTTTCTTTTTTCAGCTCAGTACCTTTCAATTTCAGTCATTTTTGTTTGTTGGCTTGTGGTAACAGCAGTCTGGCATCTGTAGATTCTAGTCAAGAGTGCGAGGATGACTGAAGCCACTGGAGCATGGGCTGTATGACCCTGAGGGATGGGGGATCTCTACTTAATCTGCATAACAAAGTCCTTATCACACACAGTGATTGCAATTGCTGTCAGGAGGGGGATTTTGCAGTTGATGAATGCACGCTGCTTATGAAGATGCAAACTCAGAGAGCATACAGTGCCCTCAGTCCTGCCCTCCACTCCACTTGACTGCTGCTACAACAAACACTGCGTCCTGTACATGCTGTTTCCAAGGCTGACAAAGTTCAACACTGTGTGTGTGTGTTCACAGTTTGCTAAAAATGATGACTCAAAAATGAACTTGCAGATTTTTCAATTATAAAACTGCAGGACATTAATTATAGCTGACATTTGCACCCAGAGCTGCCTGTTTGATGTAAAGTCATGCTCCATGCTTCATTTGTTTATTTGTTAATATATTTTTGTTTTTATTAAAAGATAATTCTGGGTTTATCAGAGCTTGGGTGTTATTTTTGTGGTTTTGATCATCATTCTTATTGGTAAAAATAACATTAACACATCGCAGTTCACCAACCAACTTTCTGGTTCTGGTTTTCCTGTGTAATGAAGGATTATTACAAACATTTTGGATGCGCTCACTTTCATTTTCAACTCTAAATAAAATAGATGACATGATCTGGATAAACCAATGGCTTGTTCACAACATGCCGGATCATCTGACTGCTATTGTTTCTTGCCACATCTGGCTTTGTTGTAGTGACGTGGCTCTGTTAGCAGTTTGGAGAGTACAATTACAGTTATCATTAGCACTGGCTAAAGCTACAAAGATAAGATCACAATTATCCTTTAATGTAGCATGCTTCTCTAGTTTTTCCGGAGGAGCCGGCAGAGGGAGATTATATGTTCCTGCTTCACACTCACAAAGCTGCACATATTCAAATGTCAACCCTTACGTTTTCTAACAAGAAATAATTGTGAAAATGACAAATGAGTAAACAGAATTTCCAGGAAATCGGATTGCAAACATGAGAGGTTCCTTGCAAATAGACTGCATTTATGTAGTATTTTATCCAAAGCGCTTTACAATTTTTACCTCTCATTCACCCATTGACACACTGATGGCAGTCAGTCACAGTCATAGTGTCAGGTCACTGACCTGACCAATGTATGCAAATGCAATTTGGGGTTCAGTGTCCTTCCCAAGGACAGACACTTCGACGCGTGGACAGGAGGAGCCAGGGACTGAACCCTCTACCTCCTGAACATTCACCTTCTTGCAGCGCAGTATCTTCCACCACACACCAGTGTCTCGTGAACTCATTTTGTTTCCTTAAAATATACAGTTTCATCCTCCCAGTATGCCACACCAACAGGAATACATCAAGCTAATATAACTAATGTTGTTTTCTTTCTAAATAATTTGAACTCTAATCAATATTTATTCCAAAAATGTTCCTTGCCACATTTCCCAAATGGAGAGTGATCTTCTTCATCACAATCTACTTTCTCACACGTTCCTCATGAGGGTACAAAGTACTGACTTCAGCAGCGTAAACTTGGAGATTAAAAAAGAATTATCAAAGACACACACTCTTGTGCTTGTGCATAATAAACAATGTTTTGACTTACAATGACATTCACTGGAAAGTAGGTGCAAGCTGAATTGCTGGTATTTGATAATGAAACATTATGCACCACAGCGAGAGTGCACAGCTTTCATTTTTTAATCTAAAAGACGTCCTCATTTTGACCTGTTATTCCTAGCTAGATTGAATACAAATCGCTGTCACTGATCATCATTTCACTCAACACCAACATTCCTGTCATCCTCTAAAAGACCCCATACTTTGTTTTTACTTTACCTTGATATCACCTCTATTATCTACAGTATCTAAGCTTTGGAAATAAATTCGGTGTCTTTTTAACACCTTGACCTGGCATCATCCACCCATCTAAAACAGTCTTGGAGTCATACAGTATCAGTGTAAAAATTCCCCAGGTCACAGTGTTGGTGGCAGCGTGCCAGAGAGAAGACAGCACCTGTGGCGGGGGAGAGCAGGGAGGCTGGCAACGAGAACCAGAGACGGCATTTTCGCCAGGGGGACCGGGGTAATGAACGCTCCACAGGAGCAACAATAACAATAACAACAGGAGGAAAGAGGATACCTACTGTTCATCTGTCTTTTTGTCCTTGATTTATTACCATATGTTTCCAGATGGTAGACGTATGTATTTCTGCTTGTGTGTCCAATATCCTGCACAACCATGACATGTTGCTAAACTTTTATTTATTTATTTTTTGGTTTACATTTGTGATCAGTCTTAAAATATGGGTGTTCACGCTCTTTGCTTCAGCTCCTCTGTTGTTGCATTAATAAGCAGCCAACTATAAAATCCCATTAGAGTAACATGAGGCACATGGAAGAGCTGCCCTCTATTCCCTCATCGCGTTGTTTTGTCAGCGGAACCGCTCACTCAACCATTAAGATTATCCACCAATTATTACACTAATAACATTCTAAACTGCAAAGCATCTTATCCCTCTGTATGCTGATGATGTTTTACTCATTCTTCCTTTGTTTCCGCTGTTTCTGCAGTACTCAACCAATTTAGTCACTAAGTCGTCCCTCTTTTTTTACATCTGAAAGCATCAAGCATTGATGACAAGATGATGAGTATTGATGAAGACATTTACCAAATGTATGCTCATTTCAAGATTTGAGGGGAAAATACATCCTTTAAATTCATATAGTTACGTTCTTCCATGTTGGCCGATGGACCTTTCCCACCCACCCTGTTTTAGCTTAGAAGACACAAAAGTCATTTACATGTATAGTATCTGTCATTTATAATGAAAATCTGTAGGAACACCAGCAATATGAAGGACTTAGAGTTTGCATCAATAACATTGATTGCTGCATTATTGTGTTGCAGTCTTGAAGTATTTATTTATTTGTTTGATTTGTTTTTATTTAGGCATTTCAAATCTTCCATATGGAAGAATGTCGTCTGTCACCTTGTAATAATAATCAACCATTTATTCATTTTAAATTTGTTAATTGATTTTTACATCTGCATTTTTTACATAGTCTTCCCCAAATCATATCTTTGTCCTATAAATATTTATATATCTATATATCCATAAATACTATCAGTGCATTTCTATATATGATGTGGGAGTGTCACATTGTCTTTGTATTGTAGTTCAAAGAGTTCTCCGGTGATTTAGTATTCCTTAAAGTTAGAGGCCTTGTGAGTGACAGATTTAAAAAGAATGGTCAGAATTGAAGCAGCTCCAAAAACTGTGAAACCTATGATTCCCATAATGCAGCTCCATAGCATCTTCTCTTAAACCCTCCCTGCTTGCTAAATGTTCGCTCAGGAGCCAAAGAGGACATTATACAACACAGGCTGAGTTGTTCTCCCTGTGATGTAGAGTCGGCGGAGTCCCCCTTTTATGTTCAGTATGTAAATCATGTGTGTAAATCAGCTTATGATATCTGATAACGTCCTCAAGTTGTGCTCTTGCACAGTATGCTCAATAGATGGCAGCAAACTAGCTCACTTCTTATTAGTCAATTGTTCAACACACTTTAGTTATTTTCCTCTTAGAGAAGACTTCTGTTGCCAAAATCAGAGACACTTGACTCTCTGTGTAAGATTCTTCAGACTGTCCTTCATTTCAGCTTTCATACATTTTCTCTATAGAAAATCCATTAAACAATACTGTCTGTGCATACATATATATCTTGTGTACAGCCTATGTTTATGCATATATGGTTAAAAAGTATGTACTGATAAACTATTCTGTGTAAATTATCTCTCAAACCTTGTATGTCAGAAAGCATGGAGCTCAGATCAATGTATTTGTATATAATTATTTGTATATTGTATAATTTATCTAATCTTTTAGATTAGATAGTAGCTTTCTAGAAGGCTGAAAATATCTTGTAAATACAGCATATTCAGTCACTCGGGCAGGTTAGAGAGTTATGTATACCCTTCAAATACACTAAATTCAACTTGGTGTTTGTTGTCACTGTAAAATATCCCTCCAGTGTGTTAATTCGTCATGTAAGTCTCTCCTGTACACTTTCATCGACTGCCGGGAGACTTGGGGATGTTGTTACAGGTCGGGATCCAGTGTAAAACAATCTGTGAAGCAGAGTGCAGTGACTTTATAAGGCTCAAGAGAAGAATATGTGCAAACACAGTCACAGGCGAGGCAGAACCAAGAGCCAGCAAAGCATCACAGCTTAGAAGTGCACCATTAATGCAATTTGTAAATCCTCTTCATAATGTGTAGTAAGTCAAAACCTGCATATACGGAAGAGAATTATCATTAATCTGCTAAGCATTACAGTTTTGGAGTTGTGGCATTGTGCCAAAAATGTCCTAATTGGGAAGTTAGAGCGCTGAAACATTCAGCAAACTCATTATTTCAAGGTCGAGTGTTCAAAAAGAAGCAAATTATTTCACAGGAACTGTTTTATTTTGCTCACAATTTTCAGTTCCAGCACAAAATAAGGTAAAAGCCTTTTTATTTTTATATTTATTTTGACTTGGTTTGCAGCGTGGACACAGAACACAGAACAAAAACTATCGACAGAAAATTAAAAACACCTTGCGTGTCCCAAATCTATTCTACTCTACACACTAATCCTAAGCAGGTTTTTAGTATGTGGTGTGTTCACACTGCAAAAGTGACAAAATAAATGCATATTAAATACAGTCAGTTTTTGAGTGTGCTGTTCATGAATACTATTCTCCCACAATGCAATGCACAAAGGAAATGGAGGAGCTGCTCACAGCTGGGGAAAATTTAAATAAATTGTGGGTGGTGGTGGTGAAACAGCTTCAGAGAGATGAAATCTTAAGAAAGACATTTTGCTTTCATTCCAAAGTCACAGTTTGATGTCTGACGTAACACATATTGTGTAATTTCCTGTTAGCATAAAGCTTTTAAGTATGTTATTTCTTTGTATACTAACTGCTAAAACTGTACGCTGTGGTGATGAGTGATATGATGTATAGAATGAGTATGTGATATTGATTTGGGACACAGCTAATGTCATGGCAGACACCCAGTACTTTACCCAACAACAGTACAAAATGCTGCACAGCCTGGTCCTGCAGTGCAAAATGAGAGTATGAAATGATTTTGAAGATGAAAGATAACCTTCATAAGAAAAAAACATGGTTTATCATTATTTAGAAACCCCCCTTTTCTGCCTGACTGCAAAAATCTAACTGAAGATTCCCGTGACGGTCTCAAACAGCCGGGAGGTGTTTTTTTAATCTGAAAATTACCTCCAGTAACAAGAAATATGATAAAGCATTTTGTAGCAAATATTGTAACACAGCATGAAACCCAGGAAAACAGGAATTATCCAGTTTCTGTGTGAGATGTCTGCCTGGAAATGTTAAAAAAATATATTTTTCAGAGAATTGTGGAGTAAAAAATCTTTGTCATTTGGATAATTTCTCACCTCATAGATGTGAGAGACTAAGGTGTGTTTATCAAAGCATTGGTGAACAAAACAGAATATTCAGCTTTGTCTTAGACTCTGTCTTAAGTCTGTCTTTGTTTTAAGTGTGGGATCTAATTCCTGCATGGGGTCTGACTCCAAAGCTGCTGCTTCAGAAAATCAGGTGTAGAAACATTTTGATGCATCACTTAACACTTCCATCCCGCCTGCTGGGACATCATACTGCTGTTGCTGATTCTGTTACAGAGCTATCGAATCTTAATTTCACTTGTTACACCTCCTTCCTTTGCCTTTCTTCGCCCGTCTTTCTCTCTCTCAACCGTCTCTCACCCTGACATTTATGTCTCCAGGGAAGGTGTGCCGGGTTGTCAGAATCAACCTGTTTGATGTTCGTTCTCCTGTGAAACCACCAGTCTATTAGTATTGGCTGCTGAGCAGTTTCCCCAGAGCAAATAGAGGTCAAACGTCCTGCTCGAAGCCAAATCGACAAAAAGTGGTCCTTGTTCGCTCTCTAGCTTTGCAGATGATCCCATTCTGGTCACAGCCAAGTTTCTGTACGCTTTAGAGCAACACCACCCACCCATAAAGGCTCCTGTCTCTTCTCATACGCAGTGGGATCACAGAGAGGTTAGACATGCTGTTCTATAGAGACTTCACCCACAGCCTGAATGTTTCTTTTATCTGACAGCGCTGTAAAACTCCTGCTAGATCGACTTTTCGTCAACACCCATACTTCCTCCCATACATCTCGCCTCATCAGTATTCATGCATCGATTTCATCTCTGTCTCATTTTCATCATCAGCTAAATCTCCCTCATCCACAGTTGTGAGTTTGTGGCTTGTGGATACTGCAGCTTTGTATGTAGAACAGAAACTGAATGTATAAAATATCAGCTGCAGCTGCTTTATATTGATCTGCAGCCCCGTTACATAATCAATATCTCAGTTGTTTCAAAGCTTAAGGATTATGTTCAAACCTTATAATAGTTTTTACCTGGATTGACCTCATAAGTGTAAGTGACAATAATCTTTTGAACAGAGATAGATTCCCAGACATCGTTTCTGTCAATGAACTCACAGTGAGGATATGTTTTATAGCACATAAGCATAGGATTAGGGAACAAAGAAGACAATCAAACACGGAGGCTCCAATGGTCACAACAATTACACATGCATGGATCCGAGGTAATCCGTGGAAATTGTGGAAATTTGCTTTTTAATAGGGGTCGGCTAACCTTGTGTACAGCATATCTCTTCCCCTCTGAGGGTTTTCATCCCCTCCCTTCTTCCTTCCCCCGCGCTGAAATCAATAGTGGCAGGACATGAGGCAACGTCACAGTTATATTTAACAGCAAACATGCCTTTGAACTGGCTGATCCTATCCATCAAGGAGGGGGGGAGGGATTTATATGTATAATAATAACAGGGGAGGGAGATATGTAACCTGCGCCCAGGGTCCTGCTGTAGAATGCGTCTCTGTTTTGTTCCACCCTGGAGGTTCAGGCTGTCCCACTATCTGCCTAGGCTACAAACGCTCATGTGCCAGGGCATGATCAAACATATTCAAATGCTTGCGTTTGCCTGGGCCTCTCCTGTATCTCATTAGTCGGTATATTGCTCTCGGCGACCTTGAGGATTGTTTAAAATTCACAGAAACAGACCAGGACTTCAGAATGTGTTTTGGTTGTTTGCTCTCTGCTGTAAAAGTGCTTTCTGCCAACAGTTTAAACCTTAAAGGTCACAGATGATGGATAATTATTACACTCCAATGTTTGCAGGTGTTTGGCTGCTGCTCTGGATAGAAAGAGATGGAGAGAGAGAGAGCAACAGATCGATGTAAAATAAGCTGAGATTTAACAGATGCCTATGAAAAGGCACGCAAGTGAGGTGAGACTCCTGCCCTTTAAAGACAGCTGGAGGACATGCGTGAAGTGAAGCATGTCTCTCGCAATGATAACTCTAATCTCGTTCATCTCGAGGTCATCCATGGAGGTTAACATGGACTCATTTTTTTTTCACCGACCTCACTGTGGGGGAGAAGCCAAGAAAAGTCATGTGCCCACAGTATTCTGTGCGCATGTGGTTAAAGAAAGCTTAAGACACAACATTTCGCCTTTCAGAGGCCTGGCTGGCACATTAAAACAGTCGTCCAGTGTCATACTGTAACTGTTGTGTAACAGGTTAAAGAAAATGTGACGTCTTTTGTTCGTAGGAAAGAGAGGAATTTTAGATTCTGGGATCAGATTATATTTCTACAGAAGCCATCTTCAAAGATTTCGTTGAAGCCAGAGAATCACATCTGGTCACTCAATTATTTTGTCTTGCTTGTAAATGCTTGTAGACACAAAGAAGTCAATGAAGACTTTTCCAGGTTTATTTTCTTGATAAAACATTCGGTGGTATCATCTCCACCCTCTGTCACATTTTAACTTGACCTTTTCTCTCATTTAGGTTTATGTTCTATTCAGTCACAACAAGGAGGTGTTTAGGGAGATAACACCCTGCAAGTTTAGGGTTATTTTATTGTTTTTCTATTGTTAATACTGAGTTGGTTAGCAGACGGGGTTTGGGTTTGGCCAGTATATGTATATGTTCCTCCGTGTGTCATTTATGTAGGTCATATTTGTCAGTTTTCAGTTTTGTGAGAGTTCAGTTTGCTGTATTTTGTGTTCTGTTCTGTTTTGTTGAATATTTACTTTTTCTTTTCTTTTTTTTTTTTTAATGTCTAAAGCACGTGTCCTCATGTCTGTACGGAGCCCGAGTGGTCACATCATTTTTTTTTTCTAGTTTATGTGCTCGTTTTACTAAATCGTGCACTCGTTTTACTCATTATTTGTGCTCATTTGGTAAAACATGTGCATGAAATACTTAAATCGCACGCACAATATACTCACTGCCCACAGTACAGGAAAGGAAGGAGCAATTTTACGGGCAGAAATATGTGTCACTAGAAACTATTTTATTTTATTTTATTTTACTTATATTTGAATTTGAATTGTTTAACTTCAATAACTGCATTGAAATCTGAATCTGAATAGCATAATTTGAAATTGACTTACTGGCTTTTCAAAGCTTTCATTCTCTCAGTCTTCCTATATTATATTCTCATGCAGTTTTAGTTAACACTGCTAAAATCAACATTTTTACATCAGCAACAGATCAAATGACTATGTGAAAGGGGTTGCTGCTGTTCTCCCATATCTCTTTGGAGTTTTTTAGCATCTTTCATTGTTTTGGTTTTGGTTTTACTGTTCCGTTCAGCAGCTAAAGAGCAACACGTTTCCTTCAGAAGTTGGTGGAGACCAAAATAGAGCTTAAAGAAGAGTGAATGTTGGGTGGCCAGAAGCATAACTCCAAATGAATGTTACTGGATGTGTAAATAAGCAACTGTTTGCTAACATCACTTGATAATATGTCTGCGTTGTGTTTACAGCTTGTTGTGCTGCCCCCAAGTGGCCAGAAAAAATCAGTTATTGCAGTTTTAATTCCAACAAAAGTGACAAATTGACCCCAAAATACTTTGGATCTGTATGTATGATTTCTTTTATTCAGCCATTAAACCACTTATACAAGACTGTATAACCATTCAGGACATCATCCATCACAATTCAAAATTCCCCAACGGAGGCTCATATTCCAACACCATACACACAGATGATTTTATTTTATTATTACAAACATTAGAATATGCTCTGTGCACTAAACTGAAAACACTACTGAATGCATCTCATTAACACAATCCTTACATGTAAAATCTGAATTAAAATTATTATGGTATTATTAGGCCACAACATGTCTTCAGATATAAAATCAAAAGGGAACAGAAGTATGGAAGCTAAATGCATAGAGATGTACAGCACTACATTACTAATCATTAACTTACCTATCAAAAATGTTTCTTAAAGTTAAATATTTTATAAATTTGGAGTGGGTGAGGCTGTAGTGTGTTGAATATTTACATCATGTTGTGTGTTTAGACCACCGACCTGCACCGCAAGGAGATTTCAGAGGCAGCAGGCCACATTAAAACTTAAATGCCCAAGCAGGATTGTGAATCTATGTACATAAAATACAGGTTTGATATTTGCAATAGACGTCAGTCTGTGTGGGGAAGTGTATCTTTTGGTGCCATTACATGATTTTGCTGGTGAGGACATGTGAAAAACCCACAAAGGCACAGAGACTGGATGTTACAGTGTGTTCGAGGATGGGTGAGGTGACCCATCAAATGACAAAAGATACACTATAAAGATCTACTATATACAATACTTAACAACCAATTATGGAATGATTCAAATGAGTTTTGACTACTGGGTTGGATTTGGATCAAAGTCCTCATTAGACTATGAATATCACCATATTACTCACAACTGGCCTGTATGTCCACACACCTAAATGTGCTCCATACAAGACCGTAACAGATCAAATGATACAATTCCACACATTTCCGTTTCAAAAACATCAAGTAATCCATCAGCAGTACTTCAGTCTCTCTTCAGTAACAAAGATTCCACACTGTGAGTAAAAAAAAAAAACAACTGAAACAACCTCAAAGTGTTTGTTTCAGCGACAAAGAAATATTACTGTGAATAATAAAGTGCTGCTAAAAAGATAACTTTCCTCAAACAACGCATTTAAAGAGAAGAAAGGTTCAACAAGTGATACAGCAGTCATAGACGGTGACTTCAGCTAGGCAAAGTGAGCCAGACTACATCGTTTTTTTCACCAGCTACTGTATACAGTAAAATACACAACCAAAAGAGAGAGATAGACCTAACAATACTGTAGAATTCAGTGCACAAAGCACAAACAAGCCTTGCATCAATATGTGTCCGCCTCCTGGAACACATAATGGACATCATGGAGTACAAGGAACACTTTGAGTTTGACCCAAGACAGGTGACGAGCACTTTCAGGACAATGAAAACCTTCCAAAAGGCTGACATTCATTTTGGTCCCCATTATTTCTTTTTTTTTTTCTCTTTCTGTCATTTTTCTGAAGATGCTTCGTAGTCGTCACAGAGGAACAGCAAGCAGCTCCCATTTGTGTGAAAAGAAGCCTCAAGCCAATGCACCAGACTTCAGAAGCTCCACAGGTAATCTCAACTCAAAAATACTTTAAGTGAAGATCATCCACTAACAGAAGCTTTCCATCTGTATCAGGCCGATCTGACCTGAAGCTGCTCCAAAGTGATTAGGCTGAAAGGCTGAAGGCAGAGGAGGCTTGATTTTTTTAGACGGGCACTTAAACTCACAAATGTTCAGGTTTCGTGAGACACATTTTTTGGTTTTGGGGCTGCTGATTGTGAGTGCGTACTTATCTCATGTCATGGTAAAATGGATGGATGATTTATTTATTCTACTTCACTGCCAAGTTCAGTGCTCTGGTATCTGTGCAGATACTGTTTCTCTTGCACAGTCAATATAAATTTCATCAAATGTACTGCTAAAATGGAATGGTGTAAAAATAGTGGTGAATGAATTTCTTTGTCTTGTCTGTTTTGTCTTCATGACCATGAATCTTATTTAAAAAATGACAGTTTCAGTAAGAAAAGTCTTACAAGAAAAAGAGTAAAATGTCCAGCAGGAGAACATAAGTAACAACAATACATAATATGTGGAGCGTTGCCGTTAGTCTAATAAATTTCACTGAGAAAATTTTAATCCACACAGCAATACATCAACATATTTGTGTACTCAGTAACTTAAAAAGGTACAAATAACTTATTCCTTATCAGTGGAGCATTGGGACCTTTCTTAAGGGCAGTGCACCATCTGGTGGGGAGTGAAAACTTCGAGCTGTGCAGCATCTACAGTGCTAGAGTCTACAGTGATACAGCTTTACAGTATGATCGATAAAAACAAGTATTTTGCACAGTGAACTGATCTCTACAGCTACGCCGCTCTTTCAGATAATAACAAACTGACTGCATTGTAACAGGCTACAAAGAGCAGAGCATAAGCACGTGTCAGTAAAATATTCAGTGAAAAAAGGTTTAAAAAAGGTTGGTTGATTGATGCAGACACTCCTTTTTCTTCTTTAAAATATCTTTCAAATGTTAAAAACCTTCCCCATCTATCCTCAACTCCCCTCTCCACATTTGCCAGGCGACACAGCGCCCATCGAGTTTTTGTTTCCTTGTGTGACATGAGAGGGGCAGCGGAAGACGTCATGTTGGAGAATCACACAGGGCTGTTCTGTGTTTGGTAATGACGCCCGAAATGTGGTGACAGTGTGAAAATTATTCTACCAATGGATCTGTCTACTTCTAGTTAGTAGACCCTTCTCGTTCCTCCCCGGTCTGAGAAAGAGTTAAAAGTTAGAAACAGTCGCTCAGAGCTGAGAATCAGCTCCCAGGCTGTTGAGCTCCTCCGGTGAGTGCTTTTCTCCGGAGGCAGACGTCTGGCGGAAGCCGGCCGAGATCTCGTCAAACGTCCGGCCCTTGGTCTCCGGCACTTTGAAGTAGGTGAAGACGAAGAACAAGAGCAGCAGCACAGTGAAAATGACAAACACGTAGGGGCCGCACAGCTCCTGTGAACAGAGATAAGAGAAGAGACAATTATTTAGTGGAGTCCTAACAGGGTTCAATAATCTGGCAGTGACAATGTAAATTCATTCATTGGATTCATTCAAATATTAAAGATAGAGAGCAAAAGCAGATGTGATCTGATGATGACTTTCAGGCCTTCAGTATCAGTAGTATAAGTATTAAGGAACTAAGCATCTATTCCTTCCTGTATGTCATTGTGGTCAACTTCTTTAGTGCATTATGAGTTCATTGTGAGTTCAAGTATGAAATATTGGATGATAAAGGCGATTCAGACATGTTAAATATGCCACAATTAATTGCCATAATCTTGGAAGTTTGTAATACTTTATCAATATATGAGATATTCTTACTAAATCCTAACTAAAAGAACTTTGTCCCATTTTCCCTCTAATTAGTACCAGATTACAGAGTTCTTTCCAGGAAACTTCCAAAGAAATTATGGAGCCATAAAATAGTGTTACCTCACAAATACACACAATTACTAGATCCAAATGTTTTCTCTTGTCATTTTTTTCTACTCACCTCTACATACTGGAAGGCCATTCCCACTATGAAGTTGGCAGTCCAGTTGGAGAAACCAGCTACAGCAATGGCTGAAGGCCTGGGTCCCTGTGAGAACAACTCTGCCACAATGAACCAGGGAATGGGACCAGGTCCAATCTCAAAGAATGCCACAAAGGCAAAAATGGCCACGATGCTCAAATATGACATCCATTTGAGCTGGTCCTACAAGAACAGAGGGCCAGAGGGAGGTTAGTTACTGGTATTTACTCTGTGGGAATCTTGACAACCACCTCCAGCAAGTCATTATGTGTTGCATAATCACTACACATCTACACTGTCTTAAGGCTTTAAGAGAAACATACCAGCAGAGCCAAGGCAATAGTCATTAAGACAGCAGATCCGGCCATTCCCAGCAGCCCCAGCAGGTGCAGAGACCTACGCCCTGCACGTTCTACCACAAACAGCTACACCAAAAAATAAACAAGATGAGGAATAAGGTCAGTGCAGTACTACAAAGTAATAAACCATTTACAACCAACAACAAAGTGTTTATATTCGCTGCTCTAAACACCTTGTGTAAAAATATTTACATATGTTTTACATTTACAGTTTTGGCACAGCATACAAAAACTCAAGAGTAATGACTATTTTCCACCTCAGATCCATGTGTTGTGTATGTGAAAAACAACAATGAAGGATCTTGAAAATTATGGAATCATTTCTGGGAGACAATATCTCCGTAACTTGATGCTTTTGACACCTTTTTTATCTGTACTGTAATGGTGATTTCACTTCAAAATATAAAACTTTATATTGTACTCACCGACACCACAGTGAAAGCTGTGTTAACTACACCGGCTCCAATGGTGGCATAGACAGGCTGCTCAACTCCGGCTTTCTCAAAGATACGAGTGGAGTAGTAGAATACCTAAAAAGTACGACAACCACAAAGATTCAACATGAGAGACTTTTTTTACACAGTTGATACGTAGGTATGTTCTGGATATCTTCTATTTCTGATGTAGCTCTGGTGTTAAATAGCATGTGAATGTGTACCAAGCATGTCAGAGAAAAGTGATGTTTCTCTTTGGTTTCTGTGTCTTTTCCTCAGAATCTCAATGACAGTCCTCAGGGTGAACATAGGCGTAATGTCTAAGCCTGGACACTCACAGCGTTGATGCCAGACAGCTGCTGGGAGAGCTGCAGGATGACAGCAACCATGAGGGGCTGGCGGTAGACGGGCGAGCGGAACAGCTCCGGGATGGTCACCTTCTTCTCCCTCATCATCTGTCGGCTCTCTTCCTTCATCTCCTGCATGTCAGCGCTCACGTCTGTGGTGCCTCTGAGCTTCTTCAGCACTGAAATGTGCAGAGAAAAAGCAGATTGTTAAATCTACAAGCTCTTTTTCTTTTCCCCAGTTCAGCTACACATTTCTTTGTCGTTTTGTTTTCTTTTGATTACATCTTTGGACAAAAAGCCCATTGGAATCTGTCACTTCACTACCTAATTTCTGTAAAAACACAGCACTGTTAAATTAAAAAATAATTAAAAATCATGCAAGGACACAGCAGTCACGACTAAATACATCCACTTCAAGCTGTAAATGTTGTGACCTCTTGAGAATGTGTGTGTGTGTGTGTGTGTGTGAACTCACCAGTCTTGGCCTTGTTCTCTTCGTTCCTGTTGATGAGCAGGAAACGGGGGCTCTCGGGGCAGAGAGGCAACAGGATGCACTGCAACACCGCAGGGAGGAAGATGAAGCCCAAGAGGAGCGGCCACAAGTCATCGTTGCCCATGATCGCCTCCATTCCAAACACCTGAAATCAACCCGGACACACGTCACACACATGAGCCACCTGCAAAAATGAGCTAGTGTGATGCACAAAAAAGGTTGTATTGTTATCCCATAGGATAATCACTAGACTTCACTATCTATGTTACAGTATTAAAATAAAAGTACTGGAACAGTTACTATCCACCAACCTGTGCAATGAGGATGCCAACGACAATGCCCAGCTGGTGGAGGGTGCCCAGGGCTCCTCGTAGGGATGTTGGGGAAACCTCACCCACATACATGGGCACGAAGCCTGTGGAGAGGCCGGAGTAGAAGCCCACCACAAAACGACCAACGATCAGCATTTCCCAGGAGCTCGCCATCTTGGAAAAGCCCATCAGAACAGCTGAGATGAAGGACAGGACGTTGGCAAGGAGCATAGAGTTCCTCCTGTAGGCAACAGAGAGCAAGATAAAGTTAAATTTAACAAATAAATTCAGACACGTCATGCTATCTAAAAATGACACTTACAGATTTGCATGCTAACATCCTCTTCATGTTTTTTTATACCTTTCAGCACAATAAAAACGTTTCTTATTAACTTTGGTATTATCTGTTTATGATCATGTAAATCTTTTAGTGGTTTTCTTGTGACTCAGGTTTTGTGGCGAAAATGAGTTGTAAAAATGCTCTTTTAAGAAAACATCAATACATCTACTGTAGCAATAAGTAACTATCACAACAAAGTAAAAAAGTTTCAGTCTAACAATCACAGCTTTAATTTTTACTCCTTTTATGTATATGTATAGAAAATGTATCCAGCACAGTCTGTTTCTTTTAGAAAAGCCCAAGGCTGCCATGCTACTGGAATACCAGCAAGGGTTTTGTTTTCTTTTTACCTTCCAAAGCGGTTGACAAAGAGTCCGACGGAGAAGGAGCCAAAGATGCCACCGACAGAGAAGATGGAGACAGCGATGGACCAGATGGCTGTGAGGGAGTTCTTGGTGATGGGCTCCTGGTAGCGCTCAAACCACGTCTCATTGATGAACTTCTCAATGATCTGCCATAGAAAAGAAAAAGACAAATGTTAAATGTTTTTTAACACAGATAAACAAGAAATATGTAACACAACCACACTTTGAATTTAAAAACACAGAATCATCATTATAGAAGTGGTGGTTACGTCGTGGTGTTAATGTAACCATTATAGTTATATAAACTCTTGTGAATCAGACCATGTGCTTTATGTTTTCCTCTTGCTCTGGGTTGGTTGAGCTGTTACTGTGTGACCAGCTGATGGCAGCACCGTATAATCATTACCATTTCCTGGCAACCACGAAGTTCACCAGCTATGGTTCAGTGTCAGGTTTCTATCCCCC
>NTHP01000396.1:631062-680088 GCA_003416845.1 Oplegnathus fasciatus | reverse complement strand
CCCCCGCCTCCCCATCCTCATCACAGACAAGTATGTTGACAAACACGCCCAGGCCAGCTAGTGACAGGGGTTAAGTAGCAGAGCCTGTGTCTGTTTATGTGTGCGTCACAGTGACACCTCTCATATGATTCAGAAAGGTCACCATCCTGTCTGCAACCTCCCATAACTCTCTGACTTCACCAGTATGTCTCTGACCCCCGCCATCACCACCACCGCTGTTACCAAATGTTAACGCCAGCTCTGTCATGTGCCTCTGCGATAGTGTAACATCACCTGTATTTGTTTTGAAACACTTGGCAGTTGACCTAGTACCAGAACACGTAATGTACTAGAGCTCAATGAGGGGTATGTGGAATAAATACTCAGCAGTGTCCTCATGAACCAGCTATGAATAGTTAGGCTATCGTTTCTTAAGGGCTTTCCTTTGGTGGAGGGATACATATAGAATGACACTCTGACGCTCTTACCACAAGGATTGGGTCATATTCACTATCAACTTAAGAGACCTTGCTTGGTGATATCACTAGCGTGTCATCATAATGTGCTGTACCCCTGACCTTCATCCCATCACATCTACCCTTTAAAAACGGCTTTATTTAGAAGAACTCTTCCTGATCTCTGGGTTTATGGTGGAACATAGCTAAGTACATTTAGTCAAGAACTGTACTTAAACACAATATTAAGGGTACTTGAGTGCCTCCATTTTCTGCTACTTAAAACTTGTACTACACTATTGACAGCTACTAGTCACTTTTCAGATTAAGACTTCCTGAATGAACGATCTTGAGGAGTTATTAATTGTTATTAATTGTTTTGTGTTCTTCAACCAGTCTTACTCTCAGTAGACTGTGCAGTCCAAACCACCAGCTGGCTCTAACCACACAATGAAACAAGCTGTCTATTCATCATGTCGGGCTGTCAGCATATGTTGCTGGAGCTGGCTGGTGGCCAGGTCGTCAAGGTGAGCGCTGCATTCAGCACGCACGGACAGGGTGAAAATGAAATGATTCTAACAAGTAAAATCATCTTTCTTCAACACTTAGTTGTCTTTAAACAAGTGGGGTTTTTTCCTTTTTTACAAAACCTAAAACAGGAAGCGATCTAAAGTATTTTAGGTATGTATTGCTTCAGGAGGAGCAGCCTAGTAGTTTGCATGAACAGCTACAAACTCAAGGAAAGAAAACCTTTAGAAACATATTTCATCAAATAAAAATTTATCTTAGAAAAGTGTAGAAGGCCTAACCTTGAGAACCAAAGATGTTCCCAAAATTAAACTAACATAAACAAAACACGGATGACCCCTTGATTAAATGTCCAAATAAGGATATTATTTGCTTTGTGGAACAGGCAGACATGCAGCAGGAGGAGGACAGGGTAGGAGCTGCAGCTAGGCCCTTGAAAGAGCGTATCTAATCAGAGACGCTCTAACACAGTGCAAGGCCTACGTCACCGGCATCACTGCAGCCTTTATCACACACTGGAGAGGAGAGCTGCTGCTGATAATCTGAAGTGCTGTTGCTATATGAAAGTTGTATTTGTAGAATTATAGCCTCCTAAGTGGCCATTAACTAATCAAGGATTAAGAGCCTGTGTTGAGTAACTGTTTTTCTGCACACTCGTTCTTGAACTGTTCACACGTGATGTTGCTCAGACCTCTGTGTGTGTGCGTGTGTGAGACCTAGGCTGGGTATTGGGAAGGGGATAAAGAGCCAAGAAGGCAGGTTCACACTAGCCCAGTGTGTAACAGACCACATATTCACTGCCTCCCTCTCGAACTGCAGCCCCTCACTCAGCCACTCACAAGGCTCCTGAGCTGAGCTCCATGAAGCAAAACACGTGTTGTTTTTATGGAGGAGGCAAATCTGATACACTAACAACCATTGGAAAGGGAAAATACTGGATTAAATATTATGAAATATCAGCGAGTAGGGATAGCGTAAGAGATGCAATGATTAGTCGATCAACAGAAAATTAATCAGCAACTATTCTGATAATCGAGTTTTGGACTGTTGGTCGAACAAAACAAGACATTTGAAGAAGTCACCCTGCACTCTGGAAACTATGATAGACCTTTCCCATTCATTTTGTAACATTTTGTTTTTTAGACCAAAATATTAATTAATTAGTCTAGAAAATAATTAGCAGATTAATCAATGACTCAAATAATTGCTCTCTTTTCACTCTTTTGTATCTATAACCAGTTTGCAAAACAACACAAAGGCTTTCTAATAATTGTGTTTGCACAATCCATTACGATTGCACAATTTCGGCACAAATGTCCCAAGGCCTAAAATTCCCTCTTTAACACGTGTTGCCCACTTCATGTTCTCTTTATGACTCAAGAAGAAACGTATAAGAGATCATATCTTTACCCAGACTCTCTCTTCTCTCTATTTTACGTCTATTTCAACTTTTTTACTCTTACTAAATACAATCAGGGAGTGTATCTTGTCTTTCCCCACTTTTCAGAGATAACTGATGAAAGCTGCTCTTCCTTTTCAAAGCGTCCGTCACATCAAAGTCCAGGATAGCTTTGACAGTGTGATGATGGTGGACGAGCAGTTCAGATGAAAATCAGGCTGCCCTCACAGAGAGAGCGCCACAAACAGCTGTGACTGCAGATCACTGTCACAGTCAGTCTCCAGCACACCGAGGACTCTGCATATGTCAAAAGTACATAAAAAGAGCAGACGGAACTCTGGCCTATCTGGCGACACACCTGTGACCTGTGTACAGACAGCTGTGTAGCCACAGGGTGTGTTCAGACCAACGCAAACTAGACAGACACAAGGTATTTACAGAGGATGCGATACAGACATTCCCAGGAAATGAGTTTCTTTAGTGTACCTGTCTGTTAATAAAACCTATTGTAGATTTAGTCCGGAGGGGGGCATGAAAACATCTTTACTATTACTTTTCATCGTTATGGGGATAAGTGACTCACTACCTCCTTCATTTAATTTCCTCCTCATCTCCCTGTCTAGCTTTTCCCAGCCTGCTGCTGGTCAGCAGAGGTCCATTTTTGGGCATGGACACACTCTTTTACACAGGAATCACACAGAGTCTGTTAATACTGATGTCCTTGGAACTGATGGGCCTGAATGTAGCTATTATTATCTCGCCCCTTAACTGCCTCTCCACTTTCTGTCCCGTTCTCCAATCCAACATGTGAGTGAACAACCAGCACCGGGGCTAGGTTGGCAGGGAGAATGATCTACTGTAACATACACTGCAAACCCAGTAATATAGCATCTTGGTGGGCTAAAACAAGCCTTTTGGAGATACTGTTTGAACAACATGTTTGCAAACATATAACTCACCTTTTGAGGGGCATTGATGACACCGGTGTTGTAGCCGAACTGCAGGGAGCCGATGACAGCTGTTCCAACACTCATCAACAACGGGAACGTTATTTGCTGCAAGACAATAGAGAGGAAGAGGAACTCTTGTCAGTGAAGAGACCAGTTTGACCAGTTATTCACCATTTAACGCAGTGGACAAATAGTTTCATTTGTCCGAGAGCTGGGAAGAGTGCAAATAGTATGATTAACAGTTGTATCATCTTTCCGGTTGCACAATAAGTTGTACTTGACTAGAAACTCCCACACATATCAGTTTACAAATTGAAATGAATTGCCAATTTTTGGGACAAAGCATCCACTATCTTGCTTGCATCACTGACTGTGACTTTTTTTAACTTGCGGTTGTGCTTCAGCCGGCCTGAAAATATCTGACTTACCAAAATGTTCAGGTTGGTCACCCTCTAATTTTATCCTCTCCGCATGTTCAAAACAAGGATAATGAATGCACTGTTAAAAATATCCTGAAATATCTTGAGGATGTTTGGTGTCAGGCCAGATTATGCAACACCATGAAAATGGACTGCCTACAAAAGATACCTTATGACACCTAAAGGGACAAGGCGAACAGGGAAGAGATGGAGGAATGTATCTTCACTTCACTGGACACAACCAAGTCTCAGACAGACACCTGTTCCCAGGCACATGTTAACCGAGTTGTGTGGACAACTCTTGCTGAGTAAAACTCGGGTCAGGTCTGAGGAGGCTCCAGGCTTTACTGAGCAGAGTTATCCAGATAACTGAATAAACCTGCTTCTTGGAACAGGTCCAGGATAGACCCAGGTCTAAATGTCATTGTCTGTGTTCCCGTTCTTGTTATTACAAAGTTCACTTGTTGCCTGATCTCAGTAGAGCCCAGTAGATCAGTAGAGATTTTCCTCATACCAAAAAGTTAATAAACCAGAGTAGGGTATGTCGCTGTCTATTTCCTCCTCTCAGACAGACAAAAAACAGCCTCTAGCTACAATTTACCTTTTCGTTGTTCACCCAAATCTGCTATCACTTCTTCTTACTTACTAACTTTTAGAGAACGACCTGAAAACACTAGCAAGGATCTAAGTTTCCGCACGTACTTCAGATTAAATTTAGAGTGATACAAACAGCAGAGGAGTTGCTCACTATTTCCATCTTTCATATCGCACCATCAGTCATCATGTCTGATGATTAATGTTTTGACTTAAGTCCTGTGATTCCCATCAGATAGGTTCCTTATATTATGGCAACACAGGACTCGACCTTCACGAAGGTAGATCTTGTCTCAAAATCTCTTTTCTACAGGACACAAATAACTTTGTTGCAAGGATCAAACCTGTATACTTTAAGTTATTTTTCTAATTCAACTTGTAGACCAGATTGAGAATGGACATAAACCAAGGACACCACGAGTATGAGCTATAGCTAATATTGATCCTGGTGACGTGTCTTTGAATAAGACACTAATCAATCTATCTCTGCTTGTCGTACGTTGCACTGGAGTCCAATGTGAGCTTGCAGCTTTGCAAATACTACCACTTAATATTAATATGACATGTACAAGCATTTTTAAATAATTAAAAACAAAATACTGCCTTAGTTAGTACTTTTTTGGGCCACTTTGGGGGGAGCAGAAACAA
Organism: Oplegnathus fasciatus; assembly: GCA_003416845.1. Lineage (NCBI taxonomy): Eukaryota > Metazoa > Chordata > Actinopteri > Centrarchiformes > Oplegnathidae > Oplegnathus > Oplegnathus fasciatus. The sequence goes on along the minus strand of NTHP01000396.1, from coordinate 675,116 downwards.
TCTGTGATCACAACACTGACATATTATCACCTTCAAAGTTGATATGGCGAACACTTAATTTTGTAATTTGACAGCAAATCCAAAGCAAACATTAGCATTAATTTTGACTTGTGTTTCTGGCCACCTAGGAAAGGTAAATTCCAATATTTACTCTCCTTTTAACTGTTCTAAATGCTCCACTGTGTTCACCAGCTAGTAGCTAACTTCGTCTATCTGCTGTTTGGTGCTGCGCAGGTAGTATACAGTGAGTCTTTAGTGCTTTTTCACCGAAAACTGCTGCCTGCTGCATCTGGAAAAGATTCAGCAGTGAACCAGAACAGTAAGATTGAGGATAATAAAACCAAAACAATGAGCTGAAAGACACTCAAACGCTTTGTAGAGCTGAGTTGAACAGCACAGTTGTTGATTATTTTCTGTTGGTTCATCATTATGAAGCCCTTTTCACATGCAAGTAGTCATGTGATCCATTGTTAATATAAAAAGATTGATTATAGCCGCTTTAAGGATTCATTCATTTTTACAAAATTAAATGTGACTCATGTTATTATGTGTCTACAAACGTCCTTAAGAGGACACTCACATTCAAAGCTTGAGGCTGAATCTCTGGAATTTTCATTTAAGCTTCCAAAGAAGAAGATAAACACAAGAACAGACCCCACCAGGTTTCATAAAGAGGACAGCTCTTAGACACGACTTGAAAGGATTGTGCATGCCCCTCTGTTATAACACCATAGCGCTCCAGGCTAAAAAGCAGTATTCCTGGTGACAGAGGTAGCCTGAGCAACACAAGTCAAAAATGCTTTTTGTGAGGGCCAGAATTCCTCCCCTGCATGATGAAGAGGGAGGAGAGCTGGAAGAAAAAAAAAACTTCTGTGTGTTTCTGGAGGCAGTCACTCCAGCGTGTTCAGGAAATACACTTAAAGGCCCGCCCACATTTCTGAGCCAATAGGGACTCTTGTTATGAGGGTCATGAAGTCCATGACAGGACTGTTTAGGCCCAGAATATAAACACACTTTTCAGCATTGTGGGCTGGGCTCTTAAAGGAGCCACGTTGCCAGTGAGGAGACCAACCAGAACTGGTGCCATTGTGTAAAGCCACAGCTCCACTGCCGATTGGAAATTAACAAGAAACAGCACTTGAAGTGAACCACCAGCTGCTTTTAGTCTGTCCCCTCTGGGAAAAGTAATCACTTTCAGACTATTTGAATCTCGTCCCCTCTAGAGAATAGCTGGAATTATTTGCAAAAAAACTCCTTTAAATGTGGATGTTCGAATCCAGCTGCAAAAGGCTGTCAAAGGTGGGGACTGCAGTGTGCGTTTTAGTGAAATCAAACACTCCTCTGTGACATCCTTACCTTTAACCCACATACCAGGAGACCTCCCTCAGCCTGGCCTCTGTGCACACATACCGTTTGTATAGAAGGCCAATTAGTTTTAGTCCAACAAACAGTTATTAATGTTTTGGGATTTTCTTCAATACAGTATTTTTTTTTAATGTGACAAAGGTGTAAAACTTTCATCTAAAACTGGAAAATCCAAATGCTTTACTGTTCATAAATGGATATTGTTTTATTATTGGCTGCATTTAAAATGAATCCCTTGCTCCTCTCTTACCTGTCAAAGTGAGACAATAGGTGAGATTGATACAGTTCCTTGTACACAGAAACCAGAAGAAGCAGCATAATACACGACTTCCTCACTGGGAAAACAATGAAGCCACACCCAAAAAAATATTTTATGATGATAGCCTCGAAGCCACCACGGGTGACCAGTCCTCTTCGTGTGCCTGCTCTCTACCTTCAGGCATGTTTCACTCAGCTGTTTTGTTTACATTTCTAAATGGAGTTTTTGTATTTGTTTACCTACACAGGATGGCTAAGCTAGCCATTCAAAAGGGCTTGGCATCACAATGCGTACCACGCTAATCTACATGTAGCCTTAAATCTGATTAGAGGAGTAGGAATTCACTCTGTTAGAAGGATAGTATTTTGAGAGCTGAGAACAACTTTAAAAAGGCAAAATAACTATTACAAATTTCCCAAAACAGTTCCCAACAAAAGGGATATTTCTGAATAACATGCAATGTAGAAAATAATAGAAATCTAATTGTAAACAAATCATGTCAATAGTATAAACAACATAACTTTTAATAATCAGTACAAGCTGGCTTTGAAGGATTGGTAGTTAATGCCTGGTAGTTACTGAGGGTTCAGAGAACTTTTGGGTTTATAATGTTGTCAGTAACAAGGGAAAGTCAATAACCGCTTAGGGAATTCAGCCTGTACAGGTCTCAATGACTTTTGTTCACATTTTTTACCTTCCAATTATCAATGTAAAAAAGAAAAAACCTGGAACTGGAACTGGCAAAAGGCTGTTTCAATACAGACAAGCTCAGCTGCCAAAAAAACACCAGCATTTGGTTGGTGGTTGGTGTTAACTTCCCACCCTGCTCCTGAAAACTGACTTTTCTTTTTTCCCAAGACTGAATCAATTCACAGCCGTGCTGCTGGTGCATTTTCCCAACTAAATACATCTGGAAAATTTTGTAAGAGTCATATTAAAAAAATGTGTCTTTTCATTTAAGTGTCAGACTTGCATCAGCACCTGGCATGTTGAGATCCAGGGACTCATGAGGGTAATAACCCTTCTCTCCTCACATGCCTTTGCTTTATTTACATGCTCCCTAGAGTTGATAAACATCCATGCAAATGTGTCCTCTTTGCATGTGGAAGTAGAACCTGGTGTGGGTAGGCAGAAAGGAAATTTCTGTCAAGTCATTGTTGCGGTATACAATTAACCCTGTTGATAGTAGCTTTGGTTGCTTGGCACCACAGACTCTCTACTCTTATTGGGTAAACACTATGAGCAGCCAACAGGATTGATAAAGGGCGCAATAATGAAGCACATGACACAGGTAAATTAGCAAAATGGAAAATGGAGATCTGTGCAAACTAACTGTACACACCAGCTCACACTCTACCATTCTATTGCTTTCCTCAGTCACATAGACAAACCACAGGTACTTTTATTGGACTAACGAAGTATAATGAGGAAATGAAGTAGAAGAGCATTTTTTTTCCAAATTAGGATATGTGCAACTATACAGTACTAGGTGATATTAACCATCCTTTCACTATTTATGCTTGAGCCAAGCTTCATCTGACATCCAAAACCTCTTTAAACATTAAGTTGATCTATGAGATTCCGCAAACATAGAACATGATCCTGAATACTAACCCTAAAGGTACGCACTTAGTTATTAAATGTGACTCTTTTTTCAGTAAAATACATCTACTAATGCTTAAACACACAAAAAGCCAGACTAGGAAACTGTAATTTAAGATGACAGAGGGGTGACGTGTATTCTTTTAAACACGAAGATGACGCGACAAACCTTTCAAGAAAATGAGGGGGTTTGGCCACAACAAAGAACATCGACAGGAAATCCAAAGTGCTGCAAACAGCACTTCAAGCGAAGTAGATAACCTACATATAAATGTCAACAAGATAGTCATTAGGTACGAACACTGTACTGTAGGAGTCCATCTGTCTTATCTGAGGGGTTGTGAGGTGGTTAGTGGGAGGAGAAAGAAGAAAAAACAAAGTTCTGTTACATAAATGTGTATTTATTTTTGGGACTCTTTTTTTTTCCTTTGCTTTTTTAGTGAAATGTTGGATAATTTGACATGTTCTGCCCTCAAACTGTTATTTAAATGAAACCATGTGAGAAGTTTAGAGGTGAAATGTCTCTGTGGTGGAACTAACTAACTAACAACTCATAGATATCTGAAACATGACAAGGAGCCGCAACTAAGCCACCGGTTTAATTTAGCAATGAATTTGTATTGTATTTTATAAGCTAAAAATCTTAGTAAAAAGAGTAAAAAGTACAATATTTTCCTCTGAAATGTAATGGAGTAGAAATATAAAGTCGCATAAAATAGAAATACTAAAGTTCTTTAAAATTCTACTTAAGTATAATACTTCAGTAAAAGTGATAGATATCTCAAATAATCAACAAATAATCCAAATTTCTACTCTTTATAAATATTCACTTTTTGAGTTTAGTTTTCTTAACATTACATCAGTTCATGGCTCCTGTGAGCAACAGAGGCAATCTTTCAGTCTTTTACTGTAACATTACTTGTGACTCAGAGGGCTTCCTTGGAATCAAGTCACATGTTGTTAAATCATTTAAAAAAATGAACCAGGCCGTAATTCAGCTCACTCCACTTCCTCCTTAACCAGAATGTGCCAGATTCTTGGTGATGGCCTACGCTGCTACCATCACGTCCCTCCACACGTCACCTCTACAGTCTCAGTTTACACAGCTGTGGGGAATCCAATATGTGCCCCGTCCTCACCTCAACTCCTCTCAGCTCTGTTCAGTTTAAAGCCTCCTCATCCTGACCTGTGCTGTTTTTTTTAGTGTTTGTTTTAATGTTTTTGGTGTACCAAGGATGAATGTAATTTTCAGAATTAACACAGTTCAGACTGTAGGACACTGCTGTCATTAAAGTTAAAGGCCACATACTACGACTTACTTCTTCTCGACCTAAAATACCTTACATGCATGCTACATGCAGTGTATCTATTGCATATCAAACAAGTTGAATACAGAGTATTATACAGACTTGAATACGTGCCATGTAATTGTCTTGAGTTTCCTGGTACTCCAGGTTATTATTAACCTTTCTTTAAACATTGAGAAACAGTTCCTAGTGGCCTTAGAGAGACCATCATTTTAAAGGGGTGCTTATTTATCTGTATGTGCTGCAAATAATGTAAAGTAAAGTGAAGTAAACACGACTGAGAAGTGTTTTAATGCCTTATCTGTCAGGGCCAGTCACACTCCAGCCCGTCACGGTGAGATCAGATAAAAATGTATTTACAGTTAGGCTCTATGTTTGGGAACGTGTGTCTGATACAAACAATAGCACAATTATATAATAGATTATTTTTATAGATACAAGAGCTGGCATTTATAGTATATGGTCTTAGTGAGTATAATATCAATTCAATTCATGCCTGTGTGAATGCAAAAAATTTTGAGGCTTAGCATCCTCTATGACCAGTCCAGCAGTTATGACGAAGAATAAGAAGACAAAAGATTATCGATAGAATTATCAATATCAGAGCATTTAAGGGGACAATATACAGTAGTAGTACAAGTAAATACAACTATACAGAGATAAGGTGTGTAATCATTTCATAATTATTAAATTAAGGAGTAAAACTGCTTAAAATGTGAATATTAAAGAAGTAGTTTACAGGTCATTAAAGTATATTCACATGTAGTAAATCCCACAAATCTTCCCTAAATAATCTATCAATACTATTTGCAGATACTGAAACTATTTAGCTCAGGTCGTACTATGCAGCAACAGCCGAAGAACACATCAGACAGCTCAAACTGATTCTGCAGCGCAGTCGATGAGATGACGGTCAGAGGTGAGACCAGGTCAAACACATACGTTAACATCCCTTTTCAGTCCTGATTTATTAAAACAAGCTCATTTCAACTGAATCGAGAGGTCAAAGAGAGACACAGCTTGGCCCTGCATGAACCATTTTAACTTATCTCCACAAAGCCATACAGTTTCTCAAGAAAGTGAATTAAACATGCACTCTTTCTTGCTTGTTCATCTCAATTAAAACCCTCCCAGATCTCTTAATCCCAACTTTTGCAGCGAAGCCTCATTAAGCCTCATTAGAACATGGCTGACAGTTAGACTATAAGACATACTGAAGGGAGCTAGTCATGCACATGAAAGTAAATCTACTGGACTGTCTTAAGGAAGGCAGGAGCTGGCGGATGACTGAAAGGAAGTGGATGGAGAGGAATTAAGCCTTCAGTGCAATTAAGAATGTACAATGTGAGGCTGGTTGTTGGCTCTGGACTCCCAATCAAAATACCTGTGCTGTCAAGTCTGTCAGGGGTAAAATGTTTAGGGGCTGTTTCGTTCAAAACAGAGCAGGTCAACTGTATGCTTGACCCCAATTACCATTTGTATTCTTTGTTGAAGAAATTAAGAGGACTGAGGTAAGTTTTCAGACACAAACAAAGTTGTTGAGAGTGAAGCTCTTAACATGGCCAGCAAATGTGAAGTAAGACAATTACTCGTTAACAATGCATGTTTTGATGGAGAAGCTGTGCGATTAGGGTAAAAAACTGCATTATAATTAGAATACAGCTGCACTGAAAGAGTGAGATTTAAAGAGGAGTGAAAATTACTGAAAATTAAGTGCAAAAAATGAAATTGCATTGCGATTTATAAATCTGCCTGAATCAAAAGCACAGACGCACAAACCTGGACCAAGCCTAGTGCGTGAGACCAACAGGCCAACACCTTATTGAAACAAAAAGTTGCCTGGACAAGGTTTTAATACAAGCACTGCAAATTATACAACAGCACTGACACTCCTCCGTATCTGTGTTACTTCGCTGGAAATCAAACTGCAGTTCTACCACTTCCTACAGCTTCTTCTGCAAACTTGAGTTACTTGCTTAAGTTTCTGCGTACATGAAATCATCTGCACATAACTTGGCATAACACCAAGTACAAGCCAGGTATGAAAATCCTGACCACGGGATGTTAATCAGCCCATGCTAAACTACTATTTAACTACAGACACGCAAAAACAACACTGCCGGAACCAACAAAACACAAAAGAGGGAGTGAAGCCTGGGAAGGAAAGGGTCAAGGCTTTAACGCTGCAGGGTTGGCAAGAGCGTATTCCCTCAGTAGACTCTCACTCTCTCTGGAAATCTGCTGTGTTGGTGTCACAGTGGAAACTGGGAACAGAGACAACCATTCCCATCACGTCCACAACAAACCCCGTCCAGCTGAAGGTCCATGACAGAGCAGTGCGCATGGTGAAAAATAGCATGAAGACAGAACAACAACAGCTAGGGAAACATTTTCTGACCACAGTGTCAGGCTGGGCTGCCTTGTGGTGCCCCACTGGGTTTAACTGGTCTTACGTCAATGAGAAAACAGGAAAGGGAGGGTTTCGGCGTACGTGCTTCGCTGCGCTGCATGTCTCTGTATGTAACAGTGACCACAAGCCACATCAGGACGGAGACAGCAGTATCACACACCAGATAAGTCATGTTTACTCTCTGAACAACGAGCATAACCTATAACTAAGGTACAACGTAGAAAGAAAAATGACAAATGTCCCTACAGGCTCTTCTGATGCATCTTTGATACTTTGACCATAACAACTGTTAGTGTCATTATGGATTAGATGTTTTTTGCTATCGATCATTTAGTCTAATAAAATGCCCGTCACAAGTTCTCAGAGGCTGAGATGATGTTGTCAAATGTCTTGTTTTGTCCGACCAAGAGTACAAAACCAAAAGCTCAGGCTGAAATAATTAATTGATAAATCGTTTGACAGAAAACCACATCAGCTTCTAACTCCACTAAATCAGAGGGTAATATTGTACTTTTTTTCTGCACCACCTGACAGCTACAGTTACTTTGTAGATTAAGATTTTTACATTCAAAACATGTGACGAGTTTATAAAATGTAATGCATTGCTACTGATTAATCTGCCAACAGCATATTAGGTAGTTAAAACTAGCTTCACTTCCACCATCTACAACTTAGAAGTGCTTCTTTACTGCATCTGTAACTATAATATATTAGAGCTGAAACGCTTACTCTATTAACCGATTAGTCCGATGACAGAAAAGTAACTTTTCAAGCAGAAATACCAAACATTACATGGTTCCAGCTTCTCAAACGTGACAATTTGCTGCTTTTCTTTGTAGTAAATTATAATAAACTGTGTAACTTTGGGCTTTGGACTGTTGACCAGACTGCCATTTTTCAGTATTGACGTTTTATAGACCAAATGAGTATTGATTAACTGAGAAAATAATCTGCAGATTAATTGACCATGAAAATAATTTGCAGCCCTTTAATACATAATAAACCAACACTGACAGGGACTATCCTGTTGCATAAACAGTACTTTTACTGGATTTTGCTGATACTTATGTACTTTATTATTCTTAATGCAGAACCTTTACTTGTAATGGAGTATGTTGCTGTATTGTTACTTTTACTCCGGTAAAGGATTCTTCTTACTAAGACACTTGGGTATAAATAGCTCCTGTCAAACTTTAGTCACATAGCCTGTTTGCAGACAGTCTGCAGTGACATCACACCGCATCATACCCCCCCAACGCACATACGCAGCACGAGAACAAGGCGCGAGACATGACAAAGCTTTCCATACCCCCCCTTTCGCTATGACGTCAAAAGAAATACGGATATAAACTATAAGGAAGCTCATAGTTACCTGCAAAACTGTTTATTGTTATGTTTATATCACGGGAGATTATATGTAATAAAGTAACTTAAGGTTACTATTGAGTGTAGACACGTTCTGGGCTGCTAAAATATATAATAAAGGAGATAAAAGCGCAAAAAGTACTTAAAATAGACAAATAAGCCCCCTGAAACACCGTAAGTTACTATGGTGGGGTAATAACGACGCAATACATGACATAAATATTAGCTGCTGACTCTCCGTCATGGCACATGTGGAAGTACCTCATGGGTACAAATCGTGTGAACTCACTGAACCCGTCGGCTGACAGCACGGAGCTAGAAAACCAAACAGGTTTGACAGGATTTAAAGCTCGTGGTAGTGAAATAAGTCACGGATATATAATTACCTTTCCCGAGTCCATGGCTGCACTGTGATGGAAATACTCTTATTCTTTGTCTTCTTCTTTTGTCAAAGGTGACGGCGGTGGAAGAACTTCCTCGGGGTCTCCCGCTGGTTTCGCTCAGAAGTCGGTCATCTTGAAGGATTTTGCTCCGTTGAAATGACTTCAGTTGAGTGGGTTTTTTTCAATTTTTTTGTTTTTATGAGAAAAGCTTCAGAAGTCTTTTTTTTCTTTTGGTGGCTTTCTCTTTAAAAGCCCGGCAGCTTGAGTTGGAGGTCGGCTCTGTTATTCTCTCCCACGTCGTTTTATTTTATCAGCTCCAGCAGCTTGAATTCACAACTTCATGAAGGAGTAAAGTCTTTCCAGGATGTAGGAGTTGGGCTGCAGCAGCACTCTGTCCAGCTTTATGGAAACAGCTCTTTGGATACATGAGCCGGCCACGGTTAATATATTATAGCTGACGCAATGTTAGAGGGGTGTGTCAGCCTGGAGGCCCATCCTCCTCAACAGCCAATGACAAGAGCGCATTAAGCAAACAGGGGAGGCAGGGCAAGAATGTAGCCGAGCTGTGATGGTGGAAGTACTCAAATACTTTACTTAAAATGTGCATTTACAAGTAAAAGTCCTGCATTCAAACCATAAGTATGAGTACTATTAAAGTATCAAAAGTAAAAGTACTTAGCTACTATGTAGCGGAATAGTCCTGTCAGTGTTATATATTATGTAGAAAAGGAGCTCCATTTTGTTTTCTATTGCCCTATTTTCTGGGAATTGCACAATATTTTGTTAAAGATATTGATTCTGTAAATACTGATGATGCACAAAGACTGAGTTTGCTGTTCACATATGAAACATTTGGATTAGTCTGGGAGATGAGAAAAAAGCTCTTTATCAGGATAAACTGTAGGCATGTACTCTTCATATGAAATTTGTTATTTCAAATATGTTATTTGTGAGAATGGCCAGATGTTTTGCATGACACAGAAATAAAAAATAAACTACCTTACTGACTATTATGTAATTGTATTATTATTACTGGTATGTTTACATGTAAGCTGCATTTTAATGCTGAAGCTTGTTGAAAGGGAACTAAGTAACTTCTCTTTATACTGTTGGGCCGTTTAATCTATACTGAAGAGAAGATGACTGCACACTTGATTTCTCCACATTTGTTCTTTCTCATGTCAAGTTTGTGTATAAATAGATCGTGTTAGACTTGTCCTTTTCCCTATTGATCAAATGATCTTCTAATATTGTTTGTATACACCTTATGTCTCTGTATTATTCAGTTGTTTAGCTTGGGCCCTTAACTAAACATTTTTGTCATGCTAACTGAATACAGGCCCATGTGTCCATTTCTTTGTAGCCCATACTTTTAGATGGTCCTCTTTAAACTGGGTTATTGAGACACCTGAACAATTTTGGGACAGACTCCAGAAGGTATAGTCTTTATAGCGTGTCTATTGGTGTCAAATATATATATATATATATATATATATATATATATATATATATATATATATATGGATAGAAATGATGAATTTTCTTAACTTTTTCTAATGTTCAGTGCCTGGAATTAACTTGTATCCTTCACAACCTGGCAACCCAACACTTGTTCTTATTAATGGTTTATACCTGATCTGTAAAACCTTAGTAAATTATTTATTAACCATTAATAAAGCTGTTATTTACAACTTATAAACATGTAAACGGTGATTTATTATAAAATGGTACCAAATTTGATATTACAATATCACAATATATATAGTAAAGTTTCTGGAAAATCTATTGACAAACTGCTTGAGGATAAAATAATCTGGCAGGAATGTCTGTTTTTGGTTAAACCAGTAAATTAAATACCTGAAGCATATAAGGTGCATCATTACATCGATGCAACAATTATAATATTGGCATAAAGCAATTCTGTTCATTGATTTGCAACATTGCCCACAATGGCCCAATACATCCAGATGTTAAAGGGATAGATACCACAGTATACCATAAATAGTATATATATCATCATATCGACCAACCCTAATTTACTCAGATAGCCCACTCCTTTGAGGACAGCAATGTTCACATCTTGGACAGAGAGGATAGATGGTTTGAAAGAGGAGTAAAGGAAGCCATCTATACCAAAATAGAAAAACCATCGCTAAACAGAGGAGGAGGTCTGCGACACCACCTATCTCCAATTTACAATGCTGCCCTTTCATCTCTTCCCAGGAGATTCAACAACTTAGCCTCTAAGAACAACAGCCGTTCACAAATGGCCTCAGGTGACTCCAACGACTGTCGCGTTGCGTTCGATTCTATTTCCTTGAGATAACTATGACCTGGATGAATGAGAATATTCACAGGCTTACTCAGATAAAGTTTTTCATTTTAGTGTATGTACAAAAAAATGTCAATTAGGTGTCTGTCATGTAATCTAAAGTATGACTGCAATGTCTGTCCTTTCCATTGTTATTTACTGGGCTGCAAGGGCTATTCCAAGTTGTTTTTAAGAACACTTTTGATTGTTACACAGATGTATTTGGAATATATGGGATTGGTAAAATGAGATTTTGTACTGATTGCTGTATTCTTATTACTGTGTTGCCCTCCAGTTGGTTTTGAAAGCACCATCAAGTTATCAGCCTTCTAACAATGACCTGTTGAATGCATCCACATGCGTGATCCGATGAACTTTCACCATGTTGGTGATACGATGTCTGTCCTCCATTCAACCCCTCTGCTGTGATCTGGGATGTTTGTTACCAAAGGCTTAAAAAAACAAATTTTAAAAAATGAAAACTGCGCACTACCTTTTGTCTGGGATTGAGGGGAGGTGTCCGGTTTGAGTGTACGTAAAAAAAATTAAGAAAATAATTATGAGCACTCAAAGGGAAATGCATGTGTTTACACGGTGCGTGAAAGCTCGGAGAAAAGGGGAGGGGCAATGGGTACAATTTGTCGAAATTTGTTCCCTTCGTATTTTATCTTCTGCCTTTGAAACCTTGGGAAAACAATAACAGGGAAACACTGAGGAAAAGGTCAAGTGTGAGCCACAAATGGTCTGAATTGGGTTTTCAACAAGCTGCCTTACAATGAAGACTTGGAAACAAACAATACAGCGACAAGTTTCAGTCTGTTCTTAAACAAGTTTCACATTGTCACAACAGTATTTTCAGGAATCACTGACATCATTCCCACTTGAACCATTTCCTCTATATTGGTCATACATTTGCATTAATGATAAACAAGACTTTTTTCCATTCCCTTTAAGGCGCTAAAATGCAAATATATGGATTTTATTAAACATGCAAACCTAATTTATGTGTTAAAGCTAAAACGATGGCGTACAGAAACTAAAAGATGCACCTCACTCCTTATCCTCTTCCTGTCCAGGACCACTACGTCCAATACACAAGCAGAGATGAGGTGACATCATCACTTTGCAGATGATGCACATGCCTTTTGTTACAGGTGGCGGGGCGGTATCCGGTTGAAGCACATTGAAATGGAAAGAAAATAATCATAATGGTAGAGGAGGAAGAACGCCTGCATTCATACGGCAGCAGCAGCGAGGGGACATCGGTGGAAAAAAATGACACATTATGGAACGGTTTGTTATGTTTGGTTTTAACATGCAAATCCTTTGAAAGCCCAACGAAAACAATAACAGACATTTTTCTGGAACAAAGACTCGGACGAATGTTCTGAAGGATGGTATTGTACACTAAATCAAACGCTCAGGATGCCAGTCGCAAGGAGTCCAAGTTTTGTCCTGTTTGGACAAAGTCTTTGCATGGAAAATGCCAGAAATTATTAACGGCTGGAAACTTTTCTACACTTTGCAACACATAATTGTTCTGAGTTCTTGCTCGGAAAACTGCTTTCCTTGTTCACAGAGGAATCCTCTTTGATCCAAACACCTCCAGGCCTGCAGCCAAAAATAGTCTTAAAGGGACAAGCAGTGAATGGTTTAAAGGAATGGTTTGACATTTTGGAAAATATGGTTGAAACCACTCTCATGTGTGTACGGTAAATATGAAGATACAGCCAGCAGGCGATTAGCTTAGCTTAGCATCAAGACGCAGAACGCAGGGAGAAACAGCTAGGCTGTCAAAAGAAGAATAAATTCACCTACCAGTTTCTTTAAAGCTTACTAATTAAATGAATAGTTTGTAAATACTTATTTGCTTTCTTGTTAATAGTTAGATAAAAAAAAGATCTGTAAGGTTAATATGAAGTTACAGGCAGCAGCCAGTTTAGCTTAGCATAAAGACTGGAGACAGTGGGAAACAGTTAGCCTGGCTCTGTCTGAAGGCAAAAAATCCGTTATAGTACCTCTCAAGCTCACTAAGATTTTCTATAATTTATTGGACAGAGGTTTTGTGGGGGTTTTTTGCTTTTGGTCAGACCCAAGCTGGCTGTTTACCTTTGTTGCAATTCTGTACGCTAAGCTAAGCTAAACGCCTCCTGGCTCTAGCATTATAGTATAGCCTACAGACAACAGAGACGTATCAATCTTCTCGTCTAACTCTTGGCAAGAAAGCGAGTAATCGTATTTCTACAACTATTCCTTTAAGCACAATGTCACATTTTTGTAGCTGTATGTTGTCTTTTGTAGAAGTCTTGAACATGTACCTGCATTAGCTTGTTTTTTTCCCCTTTAGGACAACAAAAACAACACTGACATATAAATACATATAAGCTTATATAGCTATAAGTAAACTGTTGTCTATTTACACATCCAGCAGATCTGGAGCAACATTAGCATGAATTTGGAGTCATGTTTCTGGCCACCGGATGAATGTAAGTCCAATATTCAGTCTCTTTAAGCTCTGTTTTTGTCTCCACCAACTCGTGAGGGAAATATCTGGCTCTTTAGCTGCTAAATGCTCAATTATGTTCACCAGCTAGTCTTTAACTTTGTCTGCCATTTGCTGCTGGACAGGTGGCGTAAAGTGGGTTTTTAGAGCTTTTTTCAGCGGTGAGACTGAATCAAAACAGTAAAATTGTGGGCTGTAAAACCACAAAAAAAAACATGACCTGAAAGATGCTGTAAATAAAGCCTACTTCAAAGTCAGGTGATGATTATACACTACACTTTCACATTATATATTGTCATTTGATCCATTGTCGTTATAGAAATATTGATTATACCTGCATTAAATGTAAAAGCCTTCTCTATCTGATGTTTTGGAGTTATTTTGTTGATTTCATGTCAGAAGCTTCCCTCACTGCAGGCTGGTATTTGTGTTGACTTCCCGTGCACCTGACAGCACCTCTACTGGGCTAATTTTCACCTGAAGTCAACTGGCAGCTCAAATTCTCCTCTTCACAATGAGAGCTCAGGACTCGGTCTGTGCACTCGTGCACGTAGGCTCCCCTGCTAAGTTATTCCCCCGAGTCAGTGTCCATCACCAGCCTTTGTGTCGCTAATACTCTTCTCAGCGCAAGCTTGCAGTGCTTTCTCACAGTTTTCTCTCAGTCACTTTTCAATTAATTCTCTGTATGTATCTGCTTTAAAAACAGTGCGCTACACCCAATTAAGTTCTAGGAATCCTGATACAGGTTGTTCATTTGGGGCGTATGCTCAAATGCTTAAACATGATTAGCCACTATCCCTGTGAGTGCTGCAAGTGACTCTCCCATAGAGCAAACTGATGACACATCATCACTTGCTTGTGACTGACAGGTTGTTGTTTTTTTAATGAAAATAAAAGCAGTCTTCAATATATAAAATAAGAGAAAGGCCCACTATACATGTTTTATTTACCTGACTGACATGAAAACAGATCACACGCCTTAAAGTGTCAAACAGAAAAAACAAATGATCATGTAGAGATCCCTGGAGGACCTGTGCTCTCATTTCATCCTGTTGGTATGTGGCAGTAGGTAGGGCATGGACATGGGTGGTGTAGGTATTTGAACAAAGGGCTGGATGAATTGCAAAATACGGAATAATACAGGTATGCAGGTCTATGAAAAAATCATCACAATGTGCCAAGTAACCTTCAGTGAAATACGCTTACTCCCTTTCTTGTGAAGAGTTATATCTGTACAGTTAATATGAAGCTAGTAGTTATTTCTGGAAATAGTCCACCTACGCCTCTGTAAAACCACAACTTGTCATTTTACACTTTTTCTACAGATTAAACAAACAAGATATAACGTGTTAAAGTTATAATCTAGAAGATTTTTATTCAAATAAATGTCTGTTAAGTCACTATCTATCGCCGAATGAGGTAACACAGTGGTGATTGAGCCTATGGCCCACTGATGAAAGCCAAGTTAAAATTACCTCAACTTGTCTTCTGAAATTCAGTCAACATAAAGCCAGACTGGACACTGACTTTTTAAAGTTAAAACAAATTCAAATAAGAATATATCCCAAAATGTCAAACTATTCCTTAGTTTATGCAAACAGTTAATGCAACTTTGTGATAGGTCTGCAGCCTAATTAACAAATTATCAGCTCCAAATGGACAGATCATGGCCTCTCACTGCTGGTGTTTGACACCGACCTCAAAAGAGAAGATGAGTTTGATTATTCCTGACTCTCTTGATTTTGTACTTTTATCTTTGCTTGATAATGGACCTTAATTCTGATAGTGACCTTATTTGATCACACCATTCAAACCTAGTATTGATAATGTACAAAGATAAGAAATTCAGTCTATGAGCGGAAATGCGACAACAGGATGCGTGTTACGGCATCCACCTGCCCGGCACACTTTGCATCTTTGCTGGAGCTTTTCCGTAAACCGAACATGCAGACGCAATACGGACTCTCCCAAGAGCTTGGGCTTGGGTCTATCAAAAAAAACAGATTTGTTTCCTGTCCTGCACAGCCTGGGTTGTGGTCCTGCAAAACACAAACGCATCAAAGGCCTTCTTTTATCGCGGGGTCACAACAGTACATCGCTGGTGCCTGTAGACACTGCTGTTTACAGAACATGTGAGATTAGAACCCAAGATGTCAGATTTGCCTTTAGTGGCCTGAAATCCACAATAAAGATCCAGATTACAATATGAAGTAGTTAAGGTTTGAGGATCAAGAAATATTTTTACTAACTTTTTCATATGCAGGTCTCATGTTATATCAGTTTTTTTAATCAATTTTTTGCCATCATACAGCAAAGGAGATGAAAAAATGAAACTATACATTTTGAAAGATTCAAATAAAATAGTTGATAAAGAAATTATACATATACACATATTTTTTCAGACATAAATATTACTTTTTATTTTCTTCCTTTATGTTTAATACCCAAATATCTTGATAATAGGTGCACCAGAACAACAAGCTGTACACAACATTGACATACAGTATATTGATAAACAGTTGCCTATTTACACATTGGGCAGACGTGAAGCAACGTTAGCATTAATGTGGAGTCATGCTTGTGTATACCTGATGAATATAAGTCCAAATTTACTTTCCTTTTAGCTCTGTTTTGGTCACCAACTGCTGAGGGATGTGCTCCACTGTGTTCACCAGATAGTCGCTAACTTTGTCTGTCTGGGTAGGCAGCATCTGAAAATGACAAGATGAGAGCAATGACAGTGAACCAAAACAGTAAGCGAGTCGTAAGCAGTCCGTAAAACCAAAACACTAAGCTGGGAGATGCTGAAACAGTTTGTACAGCTGACACTGCAGAGTTGGGTTCTCTGTGGGTTCATCAATGAGAGCGACCCCCTTCACATACAAGTAGTCATTTGATCCATTGTTACGAAAAAAAATATTGATTATACTGTAGCAGCTTTAAATGACTTCGTCTCAGATGTGGAGCTTCCAGTATTGAGACTGTAGTTAACACAGAAGCCTTGTAACGGAGTAGTGACCTTCCTGTGGACCTTGTTTTCTGTCACTGGTGAAGAGTTATGGGCTTGGCCTCTTGAATGAAACTTTTCCCTTGGCTCCTCACTAACGTGTCTGGTAGGCCAAGGCCATAGGCTGACCTGTCATTCATCTTTTTAGGCATTTGGAATGTAACTGGCCTACTGGATCTCATGACAGGCCTATACTACTACTGACTGTTAAAAGAGTGAAAGATGTCCACAATCTGAATGGGGTTGTACAGGGTAACCACTACTCCCAGGGGCATTGCTTACAAAACCATGGATACAGCAAATCCAAAGAAATGTACTCTGGGACAAAGGGAATAAACCAAAGAGGACGCTAGCGGCATGGCTCTAGGGACAGCAATGTCGGTCGGTTGGTCCACCTTGAAACCGGAGCTGCTGTTGGACAATGCCAACATGTCTAAAATTGGGACACCTGTTTAGTTAGTCTCTGTTGTGCCGTGTCTATCAGCAGAATCGATAACCTGGACTGTAGTATGTGCACACACACACACTCATTCCTATTGAAACATCCAATATCTGTCACTGTTAAAAAGATAAACCTATCCACTGTGTTGTCACATACCTTTTAGGCAACACAATAGACTATATCTACAGTCAATAGAAATATAAACTGGAGTTTAGGACTTCTCTGCTGGATTAACCTTTACACAGTGCATTCCACTGCAGCCGCTGTTGCAAGACAATGGTTATACTGAAACAAGACTAATTCTCCAGCCATGCTAGCCGATCTGTGAGGCTGCACTTAGGCACTGACCATGAACTGCAATGTCCCTGGTTCAACTTCAGCTGGGGACCTTTGTTGCATGTTTTTCCCCATCTCTCTCTCCCCTTATTTCCTGTCATCTGTCAACTATTCGCTCTCTAATAATAGCAAAAAATACCCAAAACATTAATTTTGGAAAAAAGAAATGACAGGTAAAGGGGGCAGAGAGAGATGGGGAATGACATGCGACAAAGATCCCGGGCAAACTGGGGATGTTGTGGTTCATAATCGGGTCAGGGTCTTGGTGGTGCTAGAGGAAAAGTCAGTATGCTTCATCCTTTGGGGATCATGAATGTCTGTACAAAATTTCAATCCATCCAATAGTTTGCTGAGGTATTTCAGTCTGGCCCAAAGCAGTGGACCAACAGACATGCTGCTATCATGGCTCAAGAAGGTAATAATGAAGTAACAGCCAGGGGCAACATGAAAGAAAAACCCTGAACCTTTATAATGAAGGTTTTGTGACTGACGTTTCTCTGCAAGGAATGTTTCACAGGTGTTTTAAAATCCAGATGGAGGCCACCTCCTGTTTTAAGCGCTGCTTTTTTATTACAGCACGGGATCATCCAGCCTTTTTTCACAAAGCTTTGACTCTCTCTGACAAAACAACCAACCAACCAATATGTGGTGTCATCATGAACAAACACAAATGAAAACGCTTTCTAACAATAGCCTCAGCAAAAAATAAACTCCACGCATAAAAAAGACTGATAATCTGTGCTATTCTTTTCGCTTGTTCTTTTGTTCTATTCAAACACCATTTTATACATGCATTTGGCAATAATGAGTTGTGTAAGCTGAAGTGTGTCTAATTAAATTTGACAGGCTGCTGCTACCTTTTACCCACTGACCTCTGCCGCTGGCCTCAGCTCACAATGTTTATGCTTTCACAGCTTTTACAATACAAATAATAAGAAAAGAGTTCTCCAAAAAAGCTCCCTTTGATTTAATCCCCTACTCTTCTCAGAAGCGCCATACAATTGAACCTCTGTTGTGACCTTCTAAAGCTGTGGTGTGCAAATCTGAATCCCTCTCAACTGCTTATAACTGTGGCCCTCTTCCAAGAAGCCTTACTCAGCCACCTAGAAGGTACCGCAGGTTTAAAAACAAATTTTACTTTTCTAAACTGACAACTCTTTCAACATAAAGTGCCAACGGGTTTATTCTGCTCATATTTGAGCTTGTGGAGAGAAGGAGGGAGAGCTGCAGGTTTCCATCAAGGCTGCTTTGCTTGTTTGTTTTCATGTTGGTATTTTTGGACTTGCAGGATTAACACTAAATATGTTACATAACAGAGGTGGAATTCAGACGCTCGAGAAAACAATCTAAACTCGTGTTCACCTGACTTGTGTTAGTAGTCACAACATTCACATTCAGCCGCTGATGTTTTCATTATCGGATGTTAGTTGATATGAAAATTGATTGTTGAAAACGTTGCTGTTTGAGTGAATGATACTTTGTGGCACACCAAGAGATCAATTTCACACATAAAGAACCAGATGCTTTCATTGTCTTCATTAACACATTAGCACATCTGTAATTGAGATAATGGGCTCCTTGAGAAGGGACCAGTTAGAGCGCAGACATACACATCATCTATGAAGAAAAGATTTGATTTTTATGACTTGTGCCAAAGCCATGGTTTATGACATAAGAGGGCTAAAGCTGTACTTGGCAGAGTTACTGCTCTCTCCTCTTGTTGAAAACAAATGCCAAATCTTTGCTGTGTGGTCACTGCGTGGTCAGGTGATTTCCTGGTGGTTTGATAAGATAAGATAATCCTTTATTGATCCCCAGAGGGGAAATTCGGGGGTGAACAGAACCATTTTAACACAAGGAGCAGTCAAATTCATATTATAGCTTAATGTTGTCCATATTAATTATCATTTAGAGGAAAAAGTTGAGTGTGAGCAGGTGAGTGAGGTTATCAACTGATATGTAAAGTACAGTAAAGTTCTATATATTTTTTCATCACATAATCATTACATGTTTTTGCACTTAAAAGGAAGAACTCATTAGAGAAAGGTCTAATGGTTCAGTCATACCAGTATTTATAACGTCAAAATTCTGGACAGAAATCAGTGAACTTCAAAGGAATTGCTGTGATCAGGGAATTCACTCGTGGGAGCGATGTAGAGTGAACTTTGACCCTTTTACAGTTCACGATGAAAGAAGACATCATATTGGCTGTTTCTCACCAGTCCAATTTTCTGTAACCATATACTGGCTCTGCTGAATGACAAACAACACAAATGGAGATTTCTTCTTCATGTTCATTTTGCCTCAAATAAAACAAGCCACAACCAACTGTAGCCACTGAACAATTCGCAAATAGTCACTATGTCACCAAGCTTCCAGCACTGCCCATCTCTGTGCCACTTTCTGGAGTGACCGGGGGTTAATGCTGACGTGTGGCATCGACGAGCATGTTGCCGAAGAAATTAAATGCGACACGAAACATCAGAGACTACATTTTTGCTATAGAATACGAGACAAAATCATCGTATTTTATTTTCAGCGCTCCATTTCCACAAAGCATCCCAGAATTTGACAAGAAAGGTTGAAGAATCTGTTTGAGGATTCATTGTTTGAAATGTTCCTGCATATCAGTCGCAGTTTTTCAGCTTAGTTAAACGTGCAGGCTGGACTGATGAACATATTCACGTGGGAACACATGGGCATTGTTTCTGTATTTGTTTACTCCACGTCTGCTAAGCTCTTATATCACTAACACAAAGAAGGTCTTTGTCCTCATACATTCGTTAAGGTTTTTGAATAACTGTGTATAAGATCTCTCTACACTGCCTGACGGTGGTTAATGGTCCATATTAGATACAATGACAGAAAGAATCTACGCTGACATCTCTACACTAAAGGAACCAGGAAGTATTGTAAGACTTATGTGAAGAGTTTACCTCATTACAAGAAACCTGCTGCATCAGAAAGTTCAGAGAGGAGTCATTGTTCTAATATAACAACATGAAGTAGTTTTACAGTTATATACGTTCATAATAGAGATGTTTACAAAATGGGAGTCCTTCTATTTGATATCAGTTTGTGAGAAAGTGTTAATCTGGGGCAACCTGAGTCTCACTGTACTTTCATATTTTTGTTCTTCATTCCCATCAGTTACGATAAGTCCTCGGACAGATGTGTTAAACTTTCATCACAAATACTGGGATGTTTTCGGGAAATAGTGCGCTATAAGAGCTTAGCAGATGTGGAGTAAACAAATACAGAAACAATGCCCATGTGTTCCCACATGAATATGTTCATCAGTCCAGCCTGCACATTTAACTAAGCTGAATAAAAGCGACTGATATGCAGGAACATTTTGTCTTATATGCCATTTCATGTTTTGTCATTGTGCAGCATTTTACAGAAACATAAACATATTACCGCATTTCTTTTCATGCTTTTATTTGCAGTATGATTGCAACCAAATTGGTACTAAAAAAGATGACATGACTGAGAGGTGTACGCATCTTCAATCATATAAAATCATTTGAAAATACGCCTGAAATACATGAATATGTGAATAACAAATAATAAGTAGTTTTACTGTGGTTAATCATCAGTTAACATGTATTTAAGAACAACTTTACCCAATGGAAGGTAACAGAAAAGTGCTTTTATTTCATGTCAAGTGAATTATTATCACCATAAATCTATGGTATTTTTCAGACCTCTAATCCCTACAATAAAATCTGTTTATATAATCATGTAGATTATTGTAAATTAGGTTAGGTGGTTTAAAGCGTACTTTAAACCACCTTACTGCGCCCTTGTCACTACCAATATTATTTGAAGGACTTTGTTCCAAAAGGCTTTAAAACCATTTTTGAGTGTAAAATGTTGCTGTATTTATGGCCACAACAATGTCTTTCCAAAGGTAGACATGTCATTTTAGAATTTACAATCACTTACAACATTTTTTTTTTATTTAGCAAGTCTTGTGACTTACAGTATCATATTGGAGGTCTAGAAGTACTGCAGGACTGTTGTCTCATCTTTTGAGATTTACTTTTTGAACTATATAAAAACCATCACATGACAATAAATACCTGAATGAAAATGTCAGATCATTTGCATAGAAGCACAAAATGTCTTGTGAAACAGGTTTTATGAGATGCAACTTGAGTGACACATGAGGTGTGGTAAACATTCAGGCATCAGGTCAGGACACATAAATAACACTAACATTCACCAAGGCAACAGACAACAGAGTGGTGCAGTATGCCAAAGTGTGTGGTGGCCTTTTAGAGAGTTGGCATGTCAACTATGGTCACCAAGGCTTTCTCAATCTCATTCATTTCACTTCACCCACTGCCTGAGAGGTTGTGAAACTGAAAGATAAAGCACAGTCGCTAACAAAAGATTATGTGTGGCAACAAGTCAAAAAAACACTTCACTGTGTGGCCTTTAACCAGGCCGCTGCTGTTTTCAATCATATCATTTTTATATGTTATCTGTTCTCAGGATTTATTTTTACTGGTGCTTCATCTTTAATTCCTTCACCTTGTCATATTTTCAGTCATGCTTTGTATATATCATCTTTTTTTTAGAAAATTTCTGCTAGAACAGATGCATATTTTTTGTCAAGTCATTCCAGCTAGTCAGAAAGATTGTGATATCAGGTGTTGAATGCAAAGCAATGAATCACCCCAAGAATGCAAAGCACAGTGAGTTATTCTTAACAGGAAAGGCCTTAATAAAATAATAAAATATCTCATTTGCAACTTGTGCTGGCAAAAGCAGCAGCAGCATGAGTTACAAACAAGATTTTTATTATTTCAATGCATAACGGAGATTTATAACAAAATTTTGATCGATAAAATACATGGAATAATCAAGAATCAGTTAACAAATCAACAAAAAAATCTGAAGAATCAAGTAAAATTACAGTATTTGTCAGCAATCAGTTAGAAAATATACAAACCAATATACAGTGAATACGTTTACATTTTTAGAAGCAGAAAATGTAGATACAGCAGTACATTTCTCAGGTAGTCTATCCATATATGTATATGGACGTGCTGTATCTGTGTATCTTGCAACCTCAAAATTGAGTATCTAAAAATATCTCCCAAATCAGTCTTCTTTTACTTGTATGTAGAACAGAAATGCAGATAGATTTTTAATTCAATCTAAAATATAACCCGACAATTTGTCATTTTGGATAATAAGAGAGTACTTCGTGTTTTACTCATGAGCAGATGTAATTTTGAAGACTCTTCACTGCTCTATGCCAACATACTACCAACCAGACCATGTGAAAGAGCCCACAGAACAAGTGGCTTCAAGCGTTGCTGCAGCTTTTGGCTCTGTGGTCCCTCAGTACGAACCAAAAACCAACCAGAATGAACCGGCTGCTTCAGAAGCAGCCAGAATCCCAGCACAAGGACTAAGTAACCATTCTTATTCTCTCCATCTCGCCTCATCTGTCTTTGCAAACTCACCCAGGTCCAACAAGGTCTTGATTCACTGTAACTGGCCCTGTCACTCTGCCCAGTGCCCCTGCAGAAACTCAGTTGACCAGGCAGCAGGCAAGAGGCCAAACCAGGCTGTAACTCTCAGCTAAATCGCTGACACACTCCTTTCCTTTCTTTGCTGGGCCCACAAAGGCTGCACCCCTGGTGCCACGGGGCCCCTAAGTCCGTCCCGATTAAGACGCCCGTGAGGTGCGTGGAGGGAAGAGGGAGCTGGGGAGAGCTAAATGTGTCTAATCCCACAGTAATTAAACAGCCAGAAACAAAGGAAGGCAGTATGAAATATTAGACTTTAATGTAAATGTTTAGTGGTAAACTTTCCCATGACCCTGCCCATTGTTTGACTTTGTCTGTAACTTACATCAACACAAGTTATTGGTTAATACATTTTCTGAACATCCATTTGGTGAGATAAGAGTTATTACAGTAGCTGTGATGGAGTTAATTTATAAGTCTCTGTAAAAGAAAGGCGTTCTATAGAGGACCCACTGGTGTCAGTTTAATGCATGCGGTCAGGTTCAATGAGAAAGGGACCTGAATATCTCAGCATTTGACCAAATGGTACCACACACCCATGCAGACACAGAAAACTTGCATGTGAAGTTCAATTCAATTCAATTCAATTCAATTTTATTTATATAGTGCCAAATCACAACAATCATCTCATGACACTTCACATATAGAGCAGGTCTAGACTGTACTCTTTATAATATTGTTTACAGAGACCCAACAATTCCCAAAGTAGTCTTTTCATACGATAATGAGGTTTTTCAAACGACTTATTACAGCAGTAATAATTATTAGAGAACTAGCTTAAAGCTTAAATTCCTTAATAGTAGCAAGGAGGGGCAAAGGTCACACTTCCTGGAAAACACATGGCCAACTCAGGCGCAAGTTAAAGAGGAACGGAAGAGAGAGGGGGATGTGTTTATTATCTGATTTATATGCAGCAAATAGTAATAATGATGCAGCTGATGTGATATTAGATCAATATCCTGACTCTTCTCCCAAACCAGTACTACAAGCAGCAGCAATGCGTTATCAAGGAGTTAAAACTTTCTCATTGCCCTTCATAAAAAAAAAGGTGAAGTGGGCACGTTATAATCTCAAACAGGGAACCCACCTCCCTCTCTCTTCATCATTATGTCCAATTAGAGAATTGTCACTCCCACTGCCTCCAAAACCGTGCAAAATAGGAAAACAGATTGTCACATGGCATTAGCGTAGTGCCGCAGTGTTTGCTGAAATCCACTGGAGCATCTCGGAGGGCCGCAGCCAGAGCCAAATGAGGTAAGAGGGGACTGAAGCCAATGAGAGGACATACAAGCAAGTCTGCTGTCTTCTTGTGAACCCTTCTTTTGTTCAGTTAAAAGTTTTACTGTACAATAATTTATGACTACTGTCCCCTGCACTGTCACATGACCCAAAGGTGTGAGATTACTGCTTGTAACTCAAGATAATTTCACCATAAATGTCAGCGCAACAAGACAATCAAAAAAAGGGTGCAGATATGTCGAATTTGCCAGTGGAAGCTTTGCTTGGTCATACATCCAGTCTGATGTATCTGTCCCCACAGGACTGCTTCTCACGCACATGTAAAGCAAATTCAAGGGTCTTGCCAAGCTCCTGTAAGAGCTGTTTACTCTTACAGGCTCCATGAAAGGGGGGCTTTTAACTTTATTACTTCCTGGAAAAGAGTATCTGTCTTCCATATTTATCTATACGCAAAAATAAAATCTCCAACCGATAAACCAGTTAAAGAGTTACAAATATTGTATTAAAAGGGATGAGAGACTGCAATGATGAAAATTAGCAATCTAACAAACGTTGGCCAATAAGGTGGGATATTTACTTTCTCTTTTTTTCCTTTTTTTTCTCTTTATTTTCACTTTTTTCTTTATTTCTTGCATCACTGTTGACTGTAATGGAACTGTTTATTTATACTTCCACAACATGTTTATGTAAGTGTGCAGTCATGTCTTCGGGTATGTCATGTGCTGTGCACCACACTAATGCTGTACAGTGGATGTAAGTCAGATGTTTAGTCCTTGTGGCTCCTGTGTAAATCCATCACATTTTTTTAACAAAGAGCTGACCTGTTAGATAGCTAAAAGAAAATCTAATGTAAAACTCTATTGTAGTTGTACTGGAAAGATCTTGGTAAGGAGTCATGTCATTTATGTTTGGTCAGTCATCAACAGAGGTATGATAACCAACAGTGTGAAATGTTTTATGGTGGATTTTTATTAAAGAAGTATTTTACTGTCTTTAAAGTATGAAATACTCTCCACATGTAGGCTTAATAGCTGGCTCTGAAAGTTTGTAGCATGCTCCTTAACGGAGGGCAGCACTGATAGTCAGCTTGGATTCACAGCAGCTGCAACAGTTTCCTCATAATGTGTCAAAATGTATGATGTTCAACTCCCAAACCACTCATCCGGCATAATCTACCTCTCGAACACTGATCCAAATGTCCAGTATGGTCCAAACACTCTTCACAGCATAGCTAAACACACTATTTCTTTGTCACACTATTGCTTCCTTAGCTACGAAGCTCTGCTGAATGTACATTAGTGTATTGGTTGATTTATTGGCCAAGTGAAATAGTTTGGAACATGCTGAACATATTAATCAGCGGTGGTGAAGTAGAATATGCTGCAGGTGTGGTTTGATATGTTTCTATGGAGGTTTTGATACACCGACTACACCTGGCGCTCCACAAAGATGCAGCCTCCAACTTTTCAAAGCCACCTTCCACGACTACATGGCGAGTAGATATGTTTGCTGTGGATCTTTAAGTGAACCTGATATGATACAATGCTCTGTTGCTCCCCTTTGAGACGGTACCACCAGGAACGCCGTGTAAAGTGGTTGTAAAGTGGTGGAAAAGTTGGGTGCGGGCAGATCAGTGAGGTCATCGAACAAGTCCGATGACAGATGACTCCAAATTTAGTCCACAACACCTCCCAAACTGAGCTTCCTAAATGACACCATATTCGATCATCTCTTCCCCAGAATGGGATTTTTCTGTGCACACACATAAACTTCTGAGGAGACATTTTCCAGCACCACTGTGGGCAGCATAATCAAATGAATCTGACTCAGTGGAAGTCTGATGGCAAGTGGACTACTAACATTGGAACTGTGCCCATGTGAAAGTCAATGGAAAAATCTCCAAGATCTCACTAAAAAAACAATGTCCATATTTTTTTAACAATTAATACTAGGTTAGTAATGTTCATTTTTAATATTTCATTTTTTGGTGTCAAGGTTAAGAATTGTCCCATTATAATGAAAATATTCAGGCTCAAAGGTGTTTAACTAAAGTAACAAAACTGAAAAGATTTGTCATTCTCAGAGCTTCACTGAACCAGTGGTGAGGCTAGAAAAGTCACGTTTGTCCGACAGAAAAGATCAAGAGTTCACCAAAACATTAGGATTCATCCTCTGAGAATGTCCCCAACAAATGTCATGGAAGTCTGGCCATTAGCTGGCAAATACCTTGTTATAGATCAACGTGTTGGTAAAGGGAAAAAGTCGGGGGTTCACTACAACGGTTCAAGGATAATTCTGGTGTATTATGATAATAAAATGTATTTACCATATTATTTGCTGAGATCTAGGGAAGAAAATGTTGACATGGTGAGAAACACAAGCAGTCAGATGATCATAAAGGTCGTAAAACAAACCTCTGGGTTAGCCAAAGTTATTTAGAAGAATAAAATGAAGGTGAACTGTAAAACTATGTCCAAAACTGTCTGTTGTGAACTTCCTGGTTCAACTTTCATTTACAGTATTTGCCATAGTTGAGCTTGCACACAGTTTTCCTGTACAATGTGGGATAATTACCAACATGTCACTTGTGCTACCTCTAAATAAAGTGGTTTAGACAATCTGGCTAAACAACCTGCCAACCTGCTTATTTCTTGCCCTGTCTGACTAATTTTTAGCGATGTCATTATGTTTCCAAATCTCAGCGGAGTACAGCACAATGTTAACATAACCAATAGGAATGACGAAAATGAATGAAAATAAAGCCTAAATTGTAATAAACTGGAATTATCCTTTCAGAATCATCCTCTGAGAACAATACAAATCAGCATCATAGCGACATGGCAAGTGGCTGTGACAGACCAGCGGGCTGACAGACCTTCGGCCAACTGGCTGACATCACCATCTTTCGGCCCTTTCACAAGTGATGCAAAAATATTTAGTGTTTGTGATTTATTTGTCATCAGGCAAGGTGGTGAAAGTCATGTAAATGTGAACTCAGGGGAACTCAAGTTAAACCTGAAGCTGTTTTATCATCCTGTATTCAGGAGGATTATGCATTATTAAAACACTGTAGCCACTTCCTCTTTTTTTCTCACTCTCTCCTTCCTTCTTTGTGGCTGCACTCATGGGCTTGACAAAGGTGGTGTAGCCAGTTTTAGTCATTAAAATAAAGAGAAAAAGAAATTAATGTGAGAATAATATATACTTGTACACCCAATATTTAAGAGTGGACAGCTGTCTTGGTACGCCTTAACTCAATCAACTACAGTCTTTATTTGAGCAGCCACCAGCATTTGTCTCACCCACTTTCTGTTATTTTATTCTGCACCTTTCTCTTCCTCATTGTTTATATTCATTTCAGTTTCAATTCAATTTAGTACAATCAGCTTACACTGCAAGCTGGAATTTAACACCAAGGAGGAGCAACACTTGTGGCACAACGGCCTAACTTTAACACTACATAACACCAGGCCAAGTTAACCTGTGTGTGGTGTGTGTGGTTACATGTGTAACCCCACCCACTGTGCACTCACAGCAGATGGTTCAGCTCAGCTCACTGCTTCAGTTTAGTTCAAGTCAGATCATTTTGACTGAAGTTAGTGGGATTTATGATATCATAATGATCTTGTGTTTCCAAAGTAATGTTTTGTATTAACTGTGATTATGATTATGAATAATATTCTGAAGAACTGTAAATTCAACAATAACAAATAAATTGATGAGTAAGACACCTCTTTGTGTATGATTCTAGTTCTCTCAGACGTTCATGGCATACGTGCGCAGCGTCTCATATACTCTCTCATTCTTTCTGTTTGAGTCACTGTCGGATGCCAGACTACCAAACACTTTAAACTTCTTTTCACGGTCTGCCTCTTCACAGATCACAAGCCCCTGCGGTTTAAACCCTCAGCGCTCACTCTCTCGACAGACTGGAAATAGAAAATGTGTGCGTGCAGGCAGGCATGCTGCAGCAGAGTGTCATAATAAACCTTACTGTAAACTAACAGGGTGTCATACAATAGAAAAAATGGACATACTTTAAACCAACCTGATCAGGTAGATAAAGATAAATTGAGCTATAGGTCAAACCACTACATGGTATAGTGGCAGTGTAGAGCTGCTCTCATGTCCCGCCTACACTGTTCCTGTTAGGTCACCTCGCTTAACCTCCAATGCTCAAACACACACACACACACACACACACACACACACACACACACACACACACACACAGACGAAAGAAAAGAGCGAGAAAATGAGTTTGTTTCTAATAATGGTAACAATCAGTCAGTCCCGAACATAATCTGATATGTTTGTCCAATCTCGTCTGCCATATTTAGTTTATGTAAACTAAAATTCATAACTAACCTAAAAATAAACTATTTTTCTGTCCTGTATTCTTTTTCCACTTACATAAACATCACCATTTTCCACTGAATTTGTATCAGCCTGACAAAAAGAAATTTACCTACAATTTTCTTTTTTGTGTGTGGCTTGCAGAGCTTAGACAACTTTATGGACAATGACAAACATTACCGCTCATACAACCAACTAATACGCCTACTTTTATGAAGCATGAAATAATTACATGGACACATTACAGTAAAATCTTCAGACTTTGCTGGGTTTTTTCAACATGTATTTTTTTTTGTTTATGTCTGTGCAGCTGTGACGCATGAGGATGCTTTTGATTGACATCATTTTTGGCACCCACACTCATCCGCTCATTTCTTAGCAATTTCACAGTCTGACACCAATCTGCATGTTGAGTAAAATTGAGACCTACCTAACTACCCTACCGTGAGCCTTTTCTGTGCTACATGTAAAGTAAAATGCATGAGCTTAAAAATAAGCTATTTTTGTTTCCTTAATTATTTATTATATATTAGCATTTACAGCTCTTGATTTTTTATTTTAATTTTTGTTTTCTTTTTTGTTCACTTGATTTTGTTTTATTGGGTTAGAGAAACTTTATGAGCAGGGACCAACTATTAACATTCGCATAACCAACTAATACATCTGACATTATAAAGTCTATAATAATCAGACACATTAAAATTCTCAGCCTTCCAAGCCTCCCTCAGCTGGTATTTATGTCTGTGCAGCTTTGATGTATTAAGATGCCTTTGATTGATATGCTGGTAGTTTTCAGTACCATAAATCATTTCTGTACATTTCATCATTTCAGTTTAACAGCGAGACACCAATCTGCATATGTCTACATTAATATTACTGCCTCAGATGTTGCTGGTGAGCTTATAATCAGGTCACTTGAAAGATGATTACTCGAGGATTTATATGTGAACATTTAATCACCCGCCCAAAAGAACAGGAACAGTGACAGGTTAAATGCCATTTTGCGTCACTGGAATGAAGGCCTACGTGGAAGCGAGTGACTGGTATTTAACAGGTTGGGAGGCATGAAGCAGTAGTAGCTGCTACTTTTCTTGTGGACAAGTAATACTCAGCATAATGTAGGTAGAAGTACAGGTATCATAACACTGATCACACGCATCATGTTTTATATGTTTTTATTTTCCTTATCTCTTTGTCGTATTAGTTGTTGTGTCTGTGGGAACTGATATGACATTCATTTTTTTCAAGTATAATTTGCTGACGACTGAAAGGAAAATGACGAGAGTAAGCCGAAACAAAAGGCAAAACAGAGGCACAGGCGGCCACCGTACACGAACAGTTGCGTGGGCCATTCATTGGCAGTGAAACAGCCTGCAAAACACTGGACCCTTGTTCCTCCACACACATCACTGCACACCACCCTGCATGTTGTAATTTTGATGGCAAAAATCCTGTTATTTTGATCGGGTGTGATGGAATTGAAGTAATGAGTGTGTTCGATGTACTCGGCTGTTCAAGTTCTGCCAAGAAGGTGGAGACACTTTAATTGCTATAATTCAGCAGAGCTGAGGTTTTCCGCTAATGGCACTTGAAAGAACCACAAGGAGAAGGTATATGAGGCTTTTCAGATACAGGTATGAGGACATGATGCAGAGGAAATCCTTCATAAGACTGTCCAGGATGCCAGAGAGGAGTCTTATTTCATTTTGTCAAGAACAGTAACTGGGAAAGCCAGAAGGTTATATCTTAGTTGAATTATCAGACAGAGAAAATGGGCAGACAGTCATCCTCCTGTTCTTGCTCAATATACTCTGCACTTTGACTTCTTGTAAATAAGTGTAAATATTGGTAATAGTGGTGTAAGCGCACTATGATTAAGTGTCCAACACAGAGGTCAATGGGCAGGATGCCTGTAATCCTCAAACCTTTATTGTAGAGTCTGTCTTATGCAGCAGGGAGGGGATGTCT
This sequence comes from Oplegnathus fasciatus, assembly GCA_003416845.1. Lineage (NCBI taxonomy): Eukaryota > Metazoa > Chordata > Actinopteri > Centrarchiformes > Oplegnathidae > Oplegnathus > Oplegnathus fasciatus. Next base: position 644,717 of record NTHP01000396.1, on the reverse strand, counting down.
GCTGGGGCTGAATCAGACTAAATATCCTTCCTCACAATAGTCATCCCCGCTGTACAAACACTGAGTGAGACCAATCGGAGAACTACACAACAATGAAGAGAAAACGGAGTAATTCTTGAACTAATAAGCAAACTTTGATGCTAGAGGCCACTCTATCGTCATTCCCAAGCTCTTTCATGGAGAAGAAAACAGTTCAAAAAGGCATCAAGGTGGTGGTTTAGTCTCTCTTTGAAGAAAATAATAAAAGCAAACACAACAGGACTAACCAGAGAGGAAGCAACCGCACACAGCCTTTGACTTCAGGAATTTTCATTGTTTCAGAGGAACAATTAACCCCGTTCCTGGATGCTATTTTAAACACCTTTTACTAGCCCGAATGATGACAGCTGAGAACAGAATTCTTACAAGCCAGTACAGGTTTCAGACTGAAACTACTGGGTGAACATTTATTTTTCAAGTGTTTATACATACATAAAAATGTAACTCTTTAAATCTCTGTTTTGTAAACCAGCATCAGACTAACACTTTTAACACCACATATGACACTAACATATTATTTTCCAAAGACAACCAGATACTCCACTTCTTAAAGATGAATTAGGGAAATCAGCCTTGGTTAGTAGTGATATTTAACATGATGTATTTTCTTTGGTTGTGATCTTTTTCCTGCACAGATTTTGTCCAAACGAGTGTGAGCTGAGAAAGACCTTGCAGACTCATAACATGATGGCTCCCCCTTGTGGATGACAAATACAATAACATAACAATACTTGTCTAAATACCAGACTAATATCTGGTTAATGAAAGGAGAAATGGCATCCTGTTAAATCCTGTTTTTTTATGTGTGGGCATGGAGAGGTGAATTTCTGAATGTGAGAATGATACATGGCGAGCATTTCCTGGATGAATACAAAGAACACACCCTTCACCTTTAACAAGGGATAGTCAGTGCCATCTTGTTTGCTTTTGGTGTGGCAGTTGACCATTTGAACATTTTTGTAGTCAGCTATATATTGACTGCAGTGTCACTTTAGATAAGTCCCTGTTTTGACTCACTTAAATGTCATGATGTGGGTGATCCAATCCATGATGCAACCTAAACAAACAAATAACTTCTGCACAGAGTTTCTCCCGTGTGATTGCTAAGTCTTGCAGGTCTCCTTGTAGTTATGTGTAGTTATATATTCAACCAGAGGGTAAACCAGACTAATTTGCCTAAAAAAATGTTTTTTCAACTTGAAAGTATATTCAGGTTTGAGGGGGTAACAAAGATATACTGTTCACACGATTAGTATACACAGACGATCGCTATAGGAAAGCCAGAATGCCGGAGGAAGTCTGTGTTGCATCATGATTAATCCAACTTCTCTGTTTAAATGTTTGCGAGACATTGCAACACAACCTGGCAAACAAATAAAGTGAGTCATCAGGGGCTGGAATGACTGATGCACAATGGGGTCGAAGGTTTCAATGACACATTTTTGCAGTGAATTTCAATACAGTAGACAGTACCTGCAATCAAAAAAGGGAGGCTAAAAGGAAATATTGCATTATGATATTTTTTTAAGTGACTCATGCCAGTCTCCTTAACTTGACCTCTTTGTTTGAGCAGTCCAGTGGTCATCAGATCAAGATGTAACCTGACAGTCAGACAAAGTTACTTGTCTATTGACTGGACTTCTGTGACTCTAACCCTGATTTTATCCTTACCCCAGTCCTGAATCTAATCCTGATTACGTATACAATTCTGAACCACACTCAACTTGAGGATGTATCTACTCCAACTCCAGCCATAAGCGAGTAAACTCTTCCACACATCATACAATGCCTGTATATTTCACTAGCAGGAGGCCGTGCTATTGTGGTTACTCACAGAAATAATTTCCTCAATATCCCCATGGATCTATCCAACCATCCATTAGCTATACCCACTTATCCTTTAGAGGGTCTCGGGTCGGAGCTGATCCCAGCTGACATCGCGCGAGAGGCGGGGTACACCCTGGGCAGGTCGCCTTTCAGTCACATGGCTGACACATAGAGACAGACGACCATCCATGCTCACATTCACATCTACAGGCAATTTAGAGTTAATTAACCTAACGTGTATACCTTTGGACCGTAGGAGAAAACCCACACAAGCACGTGGAAAACATGCAAACTGGACATAGAAAGTTCTCAGCCTTATGATAAAAAATATGAACCTTTACAACATCTGGCGACATCTGGTAGGCAGCTACAGATGAATCTCTCCTGTTGTCAAAATGTTCAATATAAGGCATAGACATTAAATAACCAAGACATTTAAAACAAACTAGAAGGATAAAAACATTTTAAAGAAATTAAATAAATGAAAAATAATTAACAGTGCAGAGTGTTTTTGAACTGGTTTTAAAAGTTGGCAAGTTTTATAATCTTTTGTAAGTTTGTTCCTGCTGTGTGGAACATAGTAATAAGAACTAAACGCTTCTTCATGTTTTGTTTTGACTGAGAATATCACCAGAGAGACAGAGAGGGTTGACATTGTAAAAGACATTAAAAAAAGTACTTTGGTCTTAAACTATTAAGAGTTTTATGGACAAGCAGCAGTAATTTAAGCAAAAAACTGTCTCTCTTTGTCTGTGAGTTTATGATAAATACTGAAAGGACTGAAATGCATTTGTGTATAAAAATATTTGGGCCAAAAAAGCCTCCACCACCAACCACAAAAGGGTCAGAGCTGCAAGAGCTTGAAAGCATTATTCCAGCATTGACTACAAAAAACAGCAAAAGTGCGTTTCACTTAAATACTAAAATTCTTCGTCACAGTGAATCACTTTCAGGTTTGCATTCTATCTTATGCTCTTTAAAATCAGCGAGCAGCACTGTGGAAACACGGGGACACTTGCTTGGTGATAGAGAACAAACCACCTCATCTCTGGCCGTGTTGAAATGGAGGATCAACCAAGCTGAACGGGAGCCCACATAAATATTCCATTAAGATTCTCATGTATTATCTACACGCCATTACATCAGGCCTGTGATATTGTGTAAACAGCACTTTGAAGGTATGTTCCAGCTCAGCAGAGCAGTGTTTGAATTCAGTGTTACCTACGACATTAATATCACACAGTCTGCCTGGCTGCGAGCCCGTAACATGTCTTTGGGGATTAACCAAGTTACTGGAATGATACTGTGTTCATGCTGATGCTGCGAGCGAGGTATCAGGGGAGCTATGAAAGACCAGATAATTAACTCAGGGGCCAACCAAATAAGTCATATTCTGATAAATTATTCAGTATTTGCAGGCAGTTGAATGCACTCCCTGCTCATATCGCAGGCAAAACAATAGCGACTCACTAAAACATTAGCAATTCATTGCTGTCCATATTATTATCATGCTCGGCCATTTCCATCTGGATGCGCAGTATGGATTCAAAGCTAGTGCAAGACAGCGAAGACAACCACAACTGAAACAAGAAAATAAGTTTCAGCAACACTACAAAACGTAAAGAGAGACTCATGTCTTCTGGGAAAGAAATGTGTTCATATGACAACAAATTTGTACTTAAAAGCTCAATAAGTCATCTTTTGGCCAGATGAAATTGATTCACATTTGTACACATATCACAAGAGTTTGAGTTAGATATGGAAAATCACCATTTTTTGTATTTATGAGAAGGTAATAATTTAAAATAAGGGTCTTTTTTAGTGCAAACGGTAGTGCATATATAAACTTTTTACTTTCTACTAAATTATTAATTACAAATGTAGGTTTGTCTAGTGTTTGTGAAGTCTAGTCAAGTTTATACAGTCCAAAATCACAACTCACAAATTTTCATCAAACAGCTTTACAGTCTCAGTCTGTCCTTAGAAAACTAAGTTTGGAAAAACTCCCCAAAAAGCCCTGTTAAAAGAAAAAAAAGGAATAAAAATCAGGAAGAGGAACAGAGGACGAATCTCTCTCCCAGCATGGACAGACAGGAAATAGATGTCATGTGTACAGACTAGACAGAAATAACAACAGTGAAATGACAATATGGAGAAGCAGAATGATAATAGATAGATTGTAAATATACTATATACAGAATATGGATCTAGGAGAACGTTGAGCAACTTCCAGGTGCTGCCAAAACAGGTTGGACCTGAGTCACAAGATTGTCTCTCTATTATGAAGACAGAGTACATGAATACACAAGCAAGGATACATATATAAATGGACAGGAGTCGTCATATTATTAGTTAAAACCTGTGTGTTTTCTGCCAAGACCGTTTAAAAATGTCTGCTGTGGTCTATCAAGCCCAATTTTATCTTCCATACTTTGAAAGGATGTACTAACCCTTTCAATTTCCATGTGCTGAGCATCTGTACTGTATTTAATATTACCAGTCCATCCCAAACTTTCTCATATACAGTTTATTTTTAGACACAAGACCAATTGTGTCTCAAAGATCTCCAGTTTAAGGTTGTGTGGAGGGAGTGAATCCAGTTATTGACATGCTCATATTTCTTCTCTAGAGAGTGACATAACACTAAAATAAGAAAAAAAAGTTCCTCACTTAAAAAATATAAATAGAAAAAAATATAGAGATAGAAAAGAATAAACTAGAAAGAGATTATTATATTTTAAATTAAAAAAAAGAACAAAATATATTTCAAATAAAATGTAATAAAGTTAATTCATTTTGCCAGTGAAAACCGTGAGATAACTAGCCTGATTTGTTCACAGATTATCTGTCTCATGTACTACTGTCGGGACATTGTGACAGTTTTAGCAAATATGACAAAAAGTTATTTTTATACAGGTTACCTACTTCTGCTTTAAAGCTAGGGTATGCAGTGTATTTAAGAAGCACTTTTTGTTATATTTGTTGAAATTCTCTTTACATCCCGACAGCAATCAATAAATCAAATGCTCTGACAAAAAAAACCTGCCTACCTGCCTGTCTACCTATGTACCTGCCTACCTGCGCGCACTCTGCCCCTGCACTCATTGCGCATGACCGGAGTCTTCCACAAGGCTAGGCGGCTAAAGCTAGTGAATGATGGCGATTCAATGATGGCGAGAACTAAAGAGCCTGAAAAGTGACGCTGTGAGTACTAACAACAGCCATGTTGGTTGGTTCCGTTCATTCTGATAATGTTAGGTGTTTTCAAACATGTGAATGAGACATGAGGTAGTTNGCGGCTAAAGCTAGCGGTCATGTACTTTCAAAATCTAGCTTACTCTTGCTGCTTTCTCCAATGTTACCAACCCTAGCTTTAAAGCAGCTCAATGGAACTTTTCATTTTGTGTTGATTTTGGCGGCCCCTGTGGACAAAGGCAGTAGTGTTTGTCACTGTTGGTCTCGTTTGCTTATGTAGGTCATATAGAGGCATCGGTATTAAATTGAGTGCTTTTAAAGGTTATATTGATAACTTTCAGCCCACTCTCTCCTCCGCTGTTAGCCAGCTAGCAAACCTTAGCTTTAGCTCACTGGTCAAGAAGGAAAGTGGCCACCTCGGCTTGGCTTTTCAGCCGACTCCAGCGAGTAAGAGCTGAACCAATGTTCACCCTGGTCTTGCTCCTCCTTTTGTCACTGAGCACTTAGGATTGGTACCGTAGCGAAGCCAGACGCTTACCATCAAATTTTTTCTGTTTTTTCCACACTAACTGGCAACTACTAAGAGTCCTGCTCGCTGATGACACAGAGATACCACTTGATACCAATGGCGTTATACTATTGGCTCACAAACCGTGTTAGAAACAGGAACCAAACGGCACAGAGATAAACAAAAAATTCATTTTGGACGATGAATGTATTATTACACCTGAATACGGTGCCGCCGCTCAGCCTTGCTTCCAATTTTTCCCAGTGGCTACTTGCGGTATTACAACGAAAAATCCCCTGCGGCCCAAAAAGCATTTTCCCCATAGACCACCATTGTAAGAGAGACGTCTGTAAAACTGTTGACAGGACACCTCCAGCTATAAACATGGTCAATTATTACTCTTTGTGTTGTATATTTTTAAGCCACGGAGGTTTAATCTTTGTAAAACTTTCCCAAAGCCCAGAAAAGTCCTTTTTTTTCTGAATGACACCATCGCTGTGGCTTTGCACGTTCTCATAGGCGGGCTGGGCCAGAGGAACGATGGGAGTAACACTACTGCGCATATTCAGTGGGCCGCATACCCCGGAAGGAAACCCGGAAGCTATTAATTTTTTTGCCGTATGCGCCAGGTGAGCAATTCTATTGGACTGAATAGGCGCCATCTTGGGATCCGGTATCCAGTTAATATAATACATCCATGTTTTGGACCCATCAAAATTTTTATAATTATTAATTCACAATCATAATATGTTTTTTCAGGAACAGCCATACTTTGATTCAGCACCTTTCTAAAAGCTCTGTGGATGTTTTTCTTTTTTTTTAATTATTAGTCTACATAAAAATTTTATCAATATAACCTTTAGGTCAGATTTTGAATGCAGAACTTTTACTTGTAACGCAGTATTTCTACACTGTGGTATTACTACTTTTACTGAAGTACAAGATCTGAGTACTTCTCCCACCTCTGGGTGCTGTTTTGTGGGTGCTGATCCTGACCTTTGACCTTCCCAGAGGGCACAACAAAAAAAGGCAGTTTTCAAGTTGGGCAATAAAGTGTCACGTACCTTTAAGACTTTGCTCTGGTCCTCCTGTAACACTATTAACTGTCCATGTGGGTGCCCGGAGCTGCGTTTTGAAAACTACAGCTTCACAGTGCAAACAGAGCTCAGTGCAAGGGGTTAAACCGCTTTTGTTGCCATGGAGATCGAGACAGCGGTCGCCACTTGACAGGCGCATGGAACGAGAGACAAGAGGGGGGCGGAGGGAGCGGGGGGCTGTTGATTGACAGTAGAAAGGGGTGGGGTCAAACGCCATACTCTGTGCTCATTGGTCAGATTTGCGTCACGTGGCCAGTTTGGAATGCAAATGAAAAGAGTTGCTTTGGCCCACCCCCTGCTCTGCTCTTTTGCTGCCGCTGGTCTGCTTGCTCTGTCGGATACAACGAGCCACCATCCAGAAATGGTGTAGAATATCCAGGAAAAACAGCGAGGGAGAGCGGCCAGAAAGAGCAGCGAGGCTACCAGACTTACGATAACGGTAAGACGACGTGTCTGCTGGTTCAGCTTCTTGGCACGGGGGTGTCACGGTGGGCACGAGGGTCAGTCATCGTGTGTGTTTGTGTGTGTGTCGGAACGCGCGAGGTTAATCGGTCGCACTAGCTAACATCTCTGGGCCCCAAAACATTAGCAGGCAGCAGCATTTGTGTCTAGCTTGCTAACGTCAGTTTAACGGCTAAGTTTAGCCCGCAGAGCCTCACGTAGTTGTAAAAACAGCAGTATGGTGACTAATAACAACCCAAGTTAACGGCTAACTGTAGCAAATGTTGTAACGGAATTCAGCTATCATGGAGAAAATTAGCTATGAATGAGAATCAATGCTTGAGCAAAACGTGTAAATTGAATCTGGCCAGCAAAAGCGTCTCTTCTTCAGCTTTGCTAGTCACTGCTTTGTCTGATCACTTTAAAAGTGTTGGCTAAAGTTAGCCAGGTGCTTCTTTGGTCCCACAGGTCGTGACCTTTGGCACAGAGGAGGAGTTAGTTATTTTGACAAGTGTAGTTGGGTCAACACCGAGGAAATCCCTAATGTGGCCATGGCCTTCCTGTAACCCGCACATGATTGAAATAATACCACAGTTTTAGTTAATCCCCTCTTCACTGTGTCTGTGTGTGATTATGTGTGTGTTTGCAGCTGTACACACATGGCCTGCAACTAACAATTGTTTCCATAATCGACTCATCTGTCAGTCGTTTTCTAGTTCTAATCGTTTTGTCTATAACGTGAAAAATGTCCATTATAAGTTCCCAGAGTCCAAGGCAACATATTCAAATAGCTTGTTTTGCTCAACCAATAGTCTGATTTCTAAACATTTTCAGTTTACTAATGTACATATCAAAGAAGAAAAGAAATTTCTCACTTTTGAGAAGTTGTAACCAGCAAATTGGTTAATTTAATGTTTTGGTTTTTTTACTTGAAAAAAACCCCCAAAATTGTTAACTGATTATCAAAAGAGTTGCTGATTTGATTTTCTGTTTTTTGACTAATCAATGAATTGACGAATCCTTTCAGCTTTTCTACGCATCATATATGTTGAATTTATTTTTTCTTAGGGGTTGCCGAAACATGAATCTATATAGAAAGCCTGCAACCTGCTCAAAGGCCATCACATCACTGTAGTATTAGGTTGATCAGTCAAAACAACCGCCTCATGACCAAATGGATGACCAAACTACCACAAATCAAATCAAATAAATACAGATAGAAAAATGAAAATAATCAGTGCAAAACAATCAAGACTGAGTAGGTCTCACTAAAATGATCACACTCACTGGCCCTAACTCACGTGCCTATCTCATACACACATCCTCGGATGCTGTATCACTACGTTAGAGGCTATTTAAATAAGCGACTAAAGCAATATAATGGAACCATAAAGCACATTTGATTCAGACTAACTTATACAGCTACAGGCACACTCACCAGAGTTGTCGATTGCCTGGCATTGTTGATGTCACTTGTCTGCACGTTGCCACAGCTTCCACATGTGTCCCTTTTCACGTTGTATTAAAAGGTTATCCATTTTTCAAAAGGTCAGGCTCTTAATGGGCAGTGTGTGTTGTGGTTCATTCACTTTGCAATGGCCTTGGTTTGAAAGTGATTGTGTGCTTATTTAATGTGCATTTCCTACAGCCAATTAGACGGCCAGTTTACGAGGTGATGCAAAATGACATGCTGAGTGAATGAAACCGCTGAGTGATCAAAACAACACAAAGCAAATGAAATAAAGGAATGGGAACAGGTTTAGGCAGCAGTATGATCCTGTATTCATCTTCACTGGACAACGTTACTATTGTTCAAACACAGCCACTTCAGCCCGTGGGTGCCCCAGCTCCCGAGCACCTGCAATTGCTGCCTTATCTGCACTCTCAAGAGGGTCAGAACATGCCCAGTAATTTGCTTATTTCTAGAATAAAAAGCAGCAACACGCTCTGTGAAGAAGCTCATCAATTTTCCTCAAGGCTGCTGGGGTTAATTGCAGGGGGATGCTTGCTTTATCCACTTAAAAGCATGACAAGCTGTTATTATGGAATAGAGTGACTCCTTTCAAACCTGAGATCACGCAGCCTGGGAAAATTAGAGACAATTATTTGCACATGTATTCTTATAGCTGACACCTGGTCTAATGCAGAAAGCTGTTATTCAAATAATTTGTTCTGTGCTGTGTGGAGTGTTATGAAAATGCTGATTTGTTTATTTCAAGAGAGGGTGAGAGCCATTGTCACGTTTTGTTTAGATATATGATCATTTGCATGTGAGATGGCCCCAATGCTTCCTCATCTATACCTACTTTACATTCATTTGCGCCTTGCACTAAATCGATTAGAGATAATCATGATCGGCATCAGAAAGACTTGAGGTGTTCACACTCTGCAGAAACAGTTGGATGGATCTTTTTCTTGTGCAGAAGCAGCGTACCTGGACATGCTTTTGTTGGCAAGATACTCACCAGATGTGCTCCCATGTGCAAGGTGCCAGTTTTAGTCGCAGCAGCAGCCAACAGTTCCATTTATAGTCACGTACAGGTTGTCAGAGGGTGTGCGTGATATCTGGAAATAATTTTTAAGATATGTTGTCGGTATCTGGATATATATGCAAATCATGCTTGATTATGTTTTGCCAATTTCATAAGTGGGCGACTAATTGAAGTGCGCATGTTCATCTTTTTAGATCTATTTATATTTAAATGTGACAGTTACTAGCGAGGTTTGAATGGATGAAGTCAGCATCCAACTGTGCACCGATAACAACTATTGTGATGATTTGAAGGGAGCAGAATTGCTCTTTGTTGCTTGTTGTCACCCACTGACAGTCAGCATGGTACAGAGAAGCTTTTCAAAGATCCACCTGCTGGAAAAATGCAAGAACAGAGATGTTTGGAAATGTTTTGCTTGAACAAATGCCACGTTTTGTACTCTTGAGGTGAGGTCATCTGTGCTCATCCCATTAAGTGATTCTGTTTAATACAGATACAAATAAAATGACAGCTCAGATGACTAAAATGACTAAAATAAAAGTGAGTCATCTGCATCTGCACAAAGCAGCTCAGTTACAGTGGTAAGATGACTAGAGTCATAGTGGTATTACATTAAAGTTATAATCTTGAAGATTTTAAGTTTGTTGTCTTTCACGGCACCTATGCCAATAATCAGTAATTGCAGGTGTGTTTTTGGACCTCACTTCAGTTTCGGTTTCATTGTCTGTAGTCATCGATCTTTTCTTTGTTTGTTTGCCATAATAACCATTAACTCACAACGCTAGCAGACACAGAAGAAAACAGTACGGTGCTTCACACACAGGTGAGTTGAAGAGCGAGTCTGTTGCGTTAAAAGCCTTGTTAGAAACCTAACTGTGCACTGCTTGTGATTTTTCCGGGAAAGTTGCTGCCAACGCTCGGGTCGTAATACTGCAAATGCAAGGGCTTTCATCAGTGGGCCATAGGCTCAATCACCATGGTGTTACCTCATTTGGTGATAGATAGTGACTTAACAGACATTTATTTAAATGAAAATCTTTGAGATTATAACTTTAAAATAGAAAATGTTAAGTCAGCCAGAAGGACCATCCACTTATTAATATGGACAAGTGTCAGTCAAAGATGTTTCTTCTCATCATTTCAAAGGCTTTGGTTATTGAGAGAAACATATTTACAAATTGTCAGATCAGGTCAAAGACCACTCTGACCCAGTGATGACCTTCGTATGCACCTCAGGGAACATGCTTATAGATTATTTGGTTGACCTTTGCATCTGCTTTAATGTGTTGTAACAGTCTAAGCAGTGACCAACGTTTTCTATCCATACCACTATCAGGTTGTGGCATGTTTGTTATAAGAATAATATTTGTGCAAATGAAAAGCTTTCTTTTCATCAGGGGAAAAGAAATTGAGCGCCTTCATTTTTAACCTCATTAAATAACAAGACAGTCATTTTGGGCTCATTTAGTCCATAGAAAGGTAATAAATACGTCCTAGCAGATATTTAGTTTCCCCAAACTGCTTGAAAGCTGTGAGCGTCCAGTGACCCAGAGGCTCCTGTGTTATCTTTTGGATTATATGAACGTTTGATGTCTGGCCGGCCCACTTCTGCCGTTAATAGAGATTGAAAGTGCTTGTTTTTGATGAAGGCAGTGAGGCTCTTCATTTTTCTGTGCTGCTGCTCATCTCGGCTCATACCTGACCTATTTTTTCCTCTTGGTGTGATCGACGCCTGAGAGTGATGCCTCAGAGACCGCTTTGATGGAACGGTCTGGATTGAAGCATATTGCTAATCTGCAAGCTTTACCGGAACTATTTAACTGTGGTATTTATAGATCAGAGGGAGAATCTTTCATTTATCAGTCTCTGTGCTTTTCTGTCTCTTCTCCCATGTTTATTTTGAGAGTTATTAATAGTCCAACCGATTTTTAGCATTTCGTGGAGCAATCTGCACCTTACAGGCTTGGGCCTTTTTATCAAATGAAGCTGAACAGAAAAAGACCACAGTCTACTGGGGAGAGTCAAGTGAAAGTGTTTTGTATCTTCACAGCATGAGTCTATGTGTGCAGGAATGGTACGCACGCGCTCGGCACACTTAACCTGGAAAGCAGCCAGAGTCTCTTTGTGCTGGTGTACTTAGCTGTGGAAGGCAAGGTCCATCTGAGTCAGATGGCTCAATTACGGCTACCAGACCAATCTTGCCTCGGGATCAGAGGGTATCTCCGTCTTACATACTCTAACAAAGGCAGTGCCCGGTTTGCTCTGTTTGAACAAGACCCATCAGCCATCATCAGCCTCAGGGAATGACCCCAGCATCACCAAGGAAATGCTGCTTTGTAGAGCACAGGATGTGGACTTTTACTGTTAAGATTCACAGGTCAGGCCCTCTCACCCATTAGAAATTAATCAGAATGTATGACCTCTATTGTTGTCTGTTACGATTTGGGTAGTTCAGCAAGATGAGGACACTGAACCTATGCTCATAAGTGACTAGCTTAGGGCTGCAATCTGATAATTATTTTTTCAATTTATAAATCTGTGTTTCCAATTTCCAATAGTCTCCAATTAATGTCTATTAATTTTAATTTTCCTGTCAACTGACTGACTAGGCTCATCAACCCCGCAGTCATGCAAACAGTGGGCATGATTCGTTTCTCTTTTTGTATGCATATAAATTGTTGTGCTACAGAGTTAATGCTTACATTGCAGTAATAACAGTCTCCTTCACCAAATCAGCAATAAACAAGACAATGCAGATACTGCAATTGGCAGATTTGTCATCCTTTAACAAATTTCAACCAGCTTGAACACTCTGTCCGTAAACATTGACGACTCTGGCAGGCAGATGCTACATCTCTCCTGTGTGATATAAATTGGCACTCTTCACCAAAAAATTATTGAAAACAGACATAGACAAACACTTCCAATGTATATATTCAGCCTCATAAAGGAAGAGATGGATTTTAAAGGACTGTGAGGTTTAATGAATCAAGTAGGATTGGTTCTGTACAATTTGTTCATGAGTAGCTCATATGTCACTAAACATCAGTTTCGTTTCATTTCAAACTTTTCAGATGGATTATAATGAGTGTGGAGTTGATAGATATTTTCAAGCAAACTTTTTAGTACATTGGTTGGCGGTGTCTTTTGATGTAGGAATCTAAAAGCAAGGCTCATATGGTGCCTAGATCATTTATTTTTATATACCGCTACCCAGAAGAGCTCGTTAGGCGTCAGCGTTCCTGAAATTGATAATGAGCTTGAATGCCCTTTGAACAAAAGGCGGGGTTTATTTGTTTAAAAGCCCCTTGCTGGACCACCCCTTACGCCTCACTTCACTGTTTATTCTAGTATCTCACAGCGGTTCAGGGACCCAGGCTTTCAGATGTTGAGGTACATCATCAAGCAGCTCATATCAAACTGAGCCACCCCGTCCCTATTCTTTCCCTCTTGTTTTGACCCCCATCTGCTGCACAGCTCTGTTCACCAAGTGTGAGACTCGAGGCTTGCGTTTCTGGCTGCACTGCCAGCTAATCTATATGCTAATGAGAAGATAATAATCAATGAGGTTCACGCATGGTTGGCCCCAATCAATACCACATTGCACCAGCAAACAATTCAAATGGCTACATTTCATACAGCCAGACAGTTGGGTGGCGTGTTAATGTGGTGGGGCAGACCATAAGTATGCCATTATCCTCTGGTTTTATCTACCCTATTCCACATAAATGAATTCTGTTGTCATTAAAGAGATGTTTGAATTCAACTGCGGAGCTATCCCATTTCACTTTTATGAGGGGATCGCAATTTTCTACTCTTATTGTTTTGCATTTCATTTCCATAACTGCTATGAATAGGTGGTTTGACGCTTTCCTGCTGTGACTTGGCTAGCCCCTCATAGATTCTGATTTATATAATTAGTTGATTAGGGCTTTAATGGTGCTGTTTTAGCAGGATTAGGGTATATTTTGTTAAAGATTTAGTCTACCAGTACCTCACATAACAGGTAGTTACTGGGTAATGGGCGTCTTGACGGATCACAATTCCTTTTTCTTT
>NTHP01000396.1:609605-630510 GCA_003416845.1 Oplegnathus fasciatus | reverse complement strand
TTTTACTCTGTTGCCTCAGTGTCAGTCTTGTCACAAAATTGAGGATGATTACTGTCCTGCCAGTAAGATAATGGGTTAGATGTCCAGTCTGGCCATAAGTCACTGCTCTTGTCCTCAGCTGAATGTTATGATACAAAATTGGCCCCACTCAGAGCTGGTTATTGGTGGAAATGGTGCTTTCTATAAATGGTTTAAAACCTGTGCTGTAGACCTTCAAATTTGAGGCACTGAAATGGAAATGGAGCCTTCAGTTTTCAGCTCTCCAGACCTAGACTAAGCAAAAGAGCATGTTATCTCTGAGCTGTCATTTTAATGAAATACCTCATTACCTTGGATTTGACTTTTCAAAAAAAATCATTTAGGTGATGATTACAGTCTACCTTATGTTTGAGGGTCTATGCTTCCTAAAAAAAAATCCAGTATTCAGGCAGCAGTGAGGGGGAGGGGAGAGTAAAATCATTACCATCATCTTCATTAGAGAGGATCCCGTTGTCCAATCAGCATGCTGCTCTGCACAGGGATTCCATAGGCACCCCGTTGGCTGTCGCTAGGATACCACATAATCAGGAGGCAGTCCGCGGCCTGGTTGGTGGAGTGGGGTGTTGATGCTGGGACGACGAGCTCGCTTTGGGTTGGGGGTAGACAAGAGGGGCTGGGGGGTTTGGATACGGCACAGAAACACGCTCGCACGCGCTCACTCATTCAGTCAGTCAGTCAGCCAACCAGCCAGCCAGCTACTCAGTTAGGCAGACAAAGAAGAGCAACATCCTGCAGGAGGACAGCACGCTCCCGGGGGATGGGGCATCATACCCCTGCATCGCGTTGGGGGGGGCGGAGGAGGTAGGAGCACCAGGGTTAGGGGGCTTTGTCTCGGCAGCAGAGTACCTCTCTACACACACACACACACACACACACACACACACACACAAGCATACATATCTCTGTGGATCTCCTGGCTATTAAAGCCATTATCACACATCAATCGATTTGTGCAGCTGACAAGTGCGTTCTTGTGGTATTTTTAATGTGGGTCATCAGAGTTTTCCTATTTGTGGACTGAAGGATGGACACTGATGGAGGCTCCTGCACTTCCTTACTGTGATCTAAGCTCTGTAGAGACAGCCAGTCTGTCTGACAGTCTCTTAACAGCTCTTGTCTTCCTGCAGGCTATGCAAATCCTCCAGACACAAATCTGACAGTCGGTCCTTGCGGTCTTGTAATGCCAGCTGAGTAGATCAATATGTTCTCTTGTGAGTGACTGAAATTGTGTTGTTATGGTGTTGACCGGCTCTTTGCGATGTATTACAGGCTGCTGGCACTGCTTTGATGTCCTCTGAAACACATTGGCTTTACCACTTTTCATGGGTGGCAGTTTTTTTTTCCCCAAAACCAACTCAAAGCTTGATCGTAGATGTGGAAGTGGGGTTAAGGATTGGAGTGGGGGGAGTGGGGGGGTGTTCTCCATCGCACCCCCTCACTGATAGATGAGTGACTCCTCTCAGAAAGACAGGGACTAGAGGCATCATTACCAGAGGGGATTCCCTCCCCTCTCCACACATGAGGGGGCAATGGGAAGCAGATTCTGGGATGTAGGCTAATGACTGCATACAGGCAGGCAGGCTTTGGCAGCGGTGGTGCTTTGTTTACAACCAGAAAGCCACTCTGCTTGACTAGATTTCATCTTTTTCACAACCGCAATTATGTAGACATGAAATTTGAAATTCACATGAGGCACTGCTGAATGCAAACTCATGGTTCCTTTGTTTTAGAGAATTTACAATTAACCTTTGTTTTTATATTTTTACTAAATTGAATTTCTGTCTCCATTTTGTGGGTTTTTTGGCTGGGTTTGGTATTCATGTTTTATTTAAATAATTTTCATTTCATGGAATGACCCTAGGCATTCTTGCCTAGAGAATAGTATTGACAAGATTTGTTCCGTTTTGCGTGTCAAAGCATTTACAGTTAACACACTAATTGCCTAATTCATCTAAAGTTTTCATTTAAAGCACAGACAGTTCTGCAAACAAAAGCCAAACTCAAACTCCAGCCTTTTTCTCATTCAGCGACTGATTTGTTTACTCGAATATTTAGGGCTGTTCTACTTCTGCCATTTCACGGAACAGCATATGGTTTAGTAAGATTGCAATTTGTTTCCAAGTCTGCTTTGTAACATAAGTGGGCCATAGAGCTGTGCTTTGGCCCCTAATCCGTTCAAAAGAATAATGAGGAGGAGGAGGAAATAGCTTAAGAATTGCGGCATGGCGGCAGCATTGCTCCTTATTTAATTACTTCCATCACACCCTCTTTCCATGCCAACCCATTTAAAATCCTCAACCTGCTCACTCAACCTTCACCCCTCACTTACTCTCGTTCTCCTCCCGCCCACCCCCACTATAACTTAATGCACACACCTCTAACCTCAAGGCTAGAAATTCCATCCTCCCCGTTTTGGCCTCTCTTTTCAGCTCTGTTACATCAGCTGTCATGCTGTTTGAATCCCCCACCACACACACACACACACACACACACACACACACACACACACACACACACATTAATCCCACCCCCTCCTCTACACCACTAGCATCTCAAGTTCTTGATGAGTTCTTGTTCTCCTCCTGTTCTATTAGAGCTCCGCTTCATCAAAGACTTCTGAACTTTCTTCATATTCTTTTAACAAAACTCCATCTTCTTTTGCCTCCACCAAGGAAGGATCCTTTCTCTCCTCCCGTCCTCTTCGAATCTTATCACCTGTCATGTTGAGATCGCCTCCATCTCATCTGCCTGGAGAGCTCTGAACCTTTTCCTCCTGTGCTAATGGATAGCAGAGCACCAGGGGACCAACCTTAAAAAGGCTTTTATGGAAGGGGTCTAAATCACTCGTTCTTGTCTCCTCCATCCTCATGACTGACATGAAGAAATGGATTCAGCTCACTGCTCATTTGACACAGTACTTTAGTATTAGCTTATTATTTTTCTTATTAAGAAGGACACTGGACTTTATGAGGTAGTTTGAGCAATAATTAGTCAATGAAGTGGTGTCTGTGTCATGGTTAGGGGTGTTTTGATGGGAGTGGGAGCGAGTTTTAGTCATATTTAGAACTGCCTCTGTCT
This sequence comes from Oplegnathus fasciatus, assembly GCA_003416845.1. Taxonomy (NCBI): domain Eukaryota; kingdom Metazoa; phylum Chordata; class Actinopteri; order Centrarchiformes; family Oplegnathidae; genus Oplegnathus; species Oplegnathus fasciatus. Next base: position 627,393 of record NTHP01000396.1, on the reverse strand, counting down.
GCTGCCTTCCCAATTAACTTTCACTGAATTTGTGTGTGTGTGTTCTTGTTTATGTGAAAGTTCGCTCCAGTGTGTAAGATGTAATTTAGGGTGGCCACTAATGCAAGCCAGCCACCCTGCCTTTTTATGCTAAATTCACTGGATTTCATTAGCTTCCTAAATAGCACTTTTGTGTGCTTCTCTAACCAGCTTTGTTCTGCCATGCCTCACTTGTTTTTGGAGAATGAAGTCGGTCTTAGAACAGTGCTGAGGTAGTTTATTTGAACAGGCTCCTGAAATGAGATATTTCTGTTATGAATTTGTGCATGAAAATAAACAGACTTCAAAAGAATCATTCATTTCCCAGCTGACGCCCATGTCCCACTACAGATTTGTGTAATGCAGAACTTAATTTTGCTGTAGTATTTACAGCAATGAGTTCATTGATCATAGGTGTGATTTAAGCAAAGCAGGTAGACTTATCCTGGTAGATGGTATTCAGATGTCTATTTCAGGGCTTGTACTCCATTCCTAACTGTAATGTATAACAGCAGTGTGGTTTGTAGTGAAGTTTATTAAATACATAGATACAGTGATCAAATAACTAATTAAAAACATAAGAAAAGCAACAGATTCCTGTTTTGGAACAGAAAAAAACAAAAAACTTACAAAATATTTTGTATCTTGAACAACTGAACAAGGATAATGGCATACTATTACAGCACCCAAGAACAACAAAATATAGATAGCAGTAGGGCTGTCCCAAATCCCATTTTCAGGGCTTTCGAAGCTTCTGTGAGAATTACCCGCGAATATTTGAAACTTCAGCAGGGGGCAAAGTCTGCTTTTAAGAATGGTCGGGAGACATCGTGGTTCTCTCTTGCAACGAACATGATACTTAACACTCTTCACAACCGCTTTACTTGAACCTGAGCTTATCTGGACACTTTCTGCTGAGTACTGTAACTTAACAACACATGGAAGCACGCGCTTCATGGTGTCTGCCGCACATACCAGTATTTTTTCTACACACACAGGAGAGACTCAGTTCCCATAACAAACCTGCCATACTACTTCACCCACATACGTCACCCACAAGGCCACCTACCTTAAAGGGGAAGGCGCGGCCGGTAAACGATCAACACACCTTAAACTAAACAACGCATATCCGAATCCCAAAACTGAAAACTGAATACCTACCCAACGAACGAATATCCAAATAGTCTAGCCCTAGATAGCAGTTATGCTACAGAACACGCGTCTTTGTGTTGGTTTGTATAATGATGTACAGGTGCTCAATGTAAGAACAGAAAAAGATAGCAGATTAATTCATTATTAAAATACTTACTGAATATTTGTCTGTCAATTGATTAATTGACTAATAGTTTCATCTCCAAAAATCAGTTATTATTGTTTATAAAGGCCTTTCAGTAATCATGATGGATATGTATTTCTTTATTGATATTCCCAAATGCTTTATATTTAGCTGTTTGGCTATTGCTAAAACTGAAACATTCTATTTCTTTAAAATATTAATCTTGCTCACAAATTTGATTGAACTTTGGGTGGAACCTTAGAGGAGTGTATTTGCTTATTCAAAATTGCTTACGGTGCAGCATTAGATTGAGATGATTCAATGAGCTGCAGTGATTAATCGATCAGTCAACCAACAGAAAATTAATTGGACACTGTTTTGATAATTGAGTTGTCGTTCCAGCTTCTCAAATGTGATGATTTTATGCTTTTCTTTGTCATACATGATAGTTAACTGAATATGTTCTGAATATTTCTTTACTGATCGAATGAAACAAGCTATCTAAATCCTGAGCTGTGGGAAACGGGCATTTTTCACTATTTTGTGACATTTTATAGACAAAAAGAGAGAATTGGCAGATTAATCGATGAAAATAATCGTTAGTTGCAGCCCTATAAATGTTTTATCTCTGACATGCTCACCCTCACTTTCACTTCCCGTATTTATTCTTTATCAGATCAAATTAATTTCCTCCTTGACATTTTAAATGTGTTGCTGGTCTCACATTTCCTTGAAGTTGGGCTCCTACAGTTGTTTCTTTGCTTGCCTTTTTCTATTTTATCTGAAGAGAAACATTTTGTTTTCTTGGGTTTGGGTGTAAAGAAGGTAAATAGTGTGGCATTTTTCTCATGTGGTCTCCTTTTTCCCCCTTCAGGCACAGGAGAGCCATTCAGAAGAGCAGGGGGTCAAAGGTGAGAAGAGCAGAGGGCACCATGGAGAGTGAGCCAGGGGCCCCTGCCTCCACGGCAAACAGTACCGGGACCACCACCCCCTCCCCCACCACCACCTCCTCCAGCACCACAGCTGCCAGCAGTAGTAGTACTTCTAACACTACTACTCCTACTACTACTTCTACCACTTCCGCTAGCAGTAGTAATAGTAGTAGTAACACTAGCAGTACTTCCAGTAGTAGTACCGCAACAGGAAGACAGGCGGTGCCTCAGATATCTGTTTACAGTGGGATGCCTGACCGACAAACAGTGCAGGTGAGTTTGTTGGTGTTGTGATTAATTGTTTGATATTAAGTTGGGGTATTGTGTGTGACATGTGCAGACACACTCAGACCGCATGCACATACAAATGATCATACATTAGCATCCTTTCCTTTTCTCTGCTGCCCTCTGTTGGTGTGTGTAAAGCCACATTCAGGCTTTTGATGTGCTCCTAAAATTATGTTTGATGATTCATTTTCTGAGTAAATTTATCAAATAAGAGGCATTTGTCTTCTTGATCAATATACCAATGGAGGAAACTGGTCATTTCACAGGATGTGTGAAGGTGTCCAAGTTTAAGGAAGGAATGCTTTCTATTATTTCGTGCTCCTGACCCTTTGACCCCAGGATAAGCCTCTACACAGGCGTAACCTCTCCCTGAATAGGGTCCACACAACCTTTATTGCTGATGCTTTGACAGCAGGGTTTTTGTGATATTCAGCCCTCCTTTTCTTGCACTCAGCCTGCTGACAGTTAAAAGGCAAACACTATTGTCACCAGGCAGTCCTCTGAGCATAAAGGACCGCTGGTAATTTATGGTCAGTGAGAGCTGAATGTATGTATGCAGTGCACCTCTGCTAATTGTACCCTCATTCCAAGAGGTGTGGATCCGGATGGTTCTGTGACACTATGGACCACAGGTCAACACCCTCTCTGGTTACTTGGCAACCATGCAGAGGGCACTTTCAGAGTTGAAGGGTGAGGAGAGTTATAGTTTAGCTCTGTTATAATTAAGTCAAGGAATCGTTGAGATGTTTCTTGCAGACAGTGATTGAGGGACTGGATTTATTTATGACTGTCTGCTTGCAATGATCACAAGTTTTAGACATTTTTAACTAGAGGTGTATTTCTCTCCTTCTCAGTCGATTGGATAAGTATCTAGATTCAAAGTCCATGATCTAATACAAAACCGATACAGATAAATTTACAGATACAGTCATTCAAAGCCCAGTCAATTGATTAGCATCAGATATTATTAGTTTGTTTATATAATAATATTGAATAATAATAAATAAAATAAATTGAAATACATAAATGATCTCTTCACTATTTCAAATACATATCCCATAAAATGATGTCTTCTGCCACACAAACAATAGTGAACATAGGCATTCATACACTGAATAAGTTAACCCTACGGAGGATCTAAAATTCTGGGTATTGTTTATCTCAGTTCCTGAGTCAGTACCATCCTTCTGAATTTGGTATTTTCATTGTTGCTGTACGGGCACATGTCCCTGTAAATACAACGGCCCATGGCTTTAGTAACCGTTTTGCCTTAAACTTGAAAGAGTTGGGGCCAGTTAGAAGTAGCATTAGCTGCTAATCCTAGTGTTACTTGCCTTGTGTTGACTGCTCCTCTCTGTAACCTAACTGTGAGCGCACATTTTTATATGGGAAGTGAGGATTTATGTGCTACCAGCAAATTTTGTGAAACTGTTGCACGTTTTGAGGACTACAAATGTAATGTGAAGATTTCAGACTCAGTGTTGTACACAGTAGTCTGACATTTCTTTTAGTATGGGAGTCATGTGGATAGCTTGAAGCAGGTATGTGATTGGAGGAGGGGGGGGTCACACGCACCAACACACACAAGCTAGAGGCACAGAGCTTTTGGTATTTGACAGCTGTATTGATATTTCATGCAGGCTTTGGGACAGATCTGTGGGTGTGTACCAATGTAGCCGAATCTCTGAGCCTTTGAGTTTCTGATTGGTACATTTTTACACCCTGACTAATTTTAATATATGCAAACTCTTTTTTTGTTAATGTTACATAACTCAACCAGCTCTGTGTCTGTCTGTCCTTATATGCAGGTGTTCCAGCAGGCGTTACACAGACAGCCTAACACAGCAGCACAGTACCTGCAGCAGATGTACGCTGCTCAGCAGCAGCATCTGATGTTGCAAACAGCAGCCCTTCAGCAGCAGCACAGCCTCAGCACCGCTCAGCTCCAGAGCCTGGCTGCAGTACAACAGGTCAGCAAACGGTCATCACATGAAAGAATCATTCTCAGAGTGTAAAGTTAACGCTGTTATTGTTGACCGCCTGCAAGACATATTTTAGGAAATAGTAAATTTCTCTCTCGCTTTCTCTCTCCTGCCGCTCTCTCTCTTGGCTTGTGATAGGCCAGTATCGCAGCTGGCCGGCAAAGCTCTTCACAGAACGGCACTTCATCCCAGCAAACAGGATCTACTCAGGCTACGGTAAGTGCAGTTATGAGTGTTGGGCCTGTCTCCTAAGAACCTCCTCAGTTATCTTTGTCCATTAGATTATTTGGAGCTAAGTTGATTTTAGATGCTTTGGGGAAACTGGGTGCCACACTGGCAGCTCTGTGAGCTGTGCTACTTCTCTTTTTGCTTTTGAAGAGACTGAAATGCTTTTGTTAACATTCAGTAGTAAAAATGTGAACATATTCTGGATCTTGTATATTTGACGTGTTGTTTAAAAGAAACTAGTGTAGTGACATAGATATCAGTAGAGTAAAGGAAGTGTATAACCTAATTATCCTGTTCGTCTTCTCCTCGTAGATCAACCTGACCACCTCCCCAGCGGCAGCACAGCTGATTAGCCGGGCCCAGAGCATTAGTTCCACCCCCACCAGTATTTCTCAGCAGGCTGTTCTGCTGGGCAGCCCATCTAGCCCCACTCTCACGGCCAGCCAGGCACAGATGTACCTGCGTGCACAGATGGTGAGACTACAGACACAAGGAGCATAGCCACTGGCACATTTACATGAGTGTGCATATATGCATAAACACAACCACGCACACATACTGCTTGAATAAATAAGTACACTCGGCTCCTGTTCTTTCCTCTGGAGGCTAAATGTGTGTTTTGAGATTGGTGCGTGTGTTATGCGTGCATACTTACACTGCCATAGTAAATGGTGTGCTTTATTCTTGTCTTGCCACCGGAGGTGGTGGTCAGGATAATCTGTCCAGCCCCAGAGGGCTCATTACAGATACAGAAGGGAATGCCTTGAATGTGCAGTGAATGCTCAGAAAACATTTTTTGGAGGTCACAGATGTTTTCTCGGCTGTAGTTTAAGGTCCAGTTGTTTTAAAACGGAGTTGCTGAAGGAATATAAAGTCTTTATTGGCCTATTTTGGTGCAGCTAGTTGTGGATAACTTGTCGGTTTCAATTTGCCATCAGTTGTGCAGCTGGCACATAGACTGATCCTGCCACCTCATTATAACCAAGTGCAAAGCATTGTCAGATTTGTGTGATGCTTCTGGCAGGCCGCAAAACACATTTGTCAGTTTAGATTGCCATGGCTTTTATTTCTGGTATGGTCCTTTGGTGTTAAGTTAGTACATATGATTCGTATTAAGCCCTGCACATATATTCATTTCCTTCTACTTGCTTGCTTTTCCACACATAAACCAATCAGAGACTCAAAACACTGTAAGTATATCATTACAACCAAATTTTGTTTTAAAGACACATTTTAAGATGGAAATTAAAAAGATAAATGTCTGCCGTTCTGTAGTTTTTGTGGCAAGAATAAGATCAAAATAGTTCCACGTGTCCAAAACAAGCGTGGACCAATTCACACAGTCCTTTGTGTGCTCGAGGGTTTTTTTGTTTTTGTGCTCTGGCCTTTTTATCATTACTTTGTTTCTTTATTGGACATTAGAGAAGAATCCAATCCAGGAAGCATTCTCTGAATGATCCAGTTCTCCTTTGTTGTGTGTGTGTGTGATGCTTCCCAGGCCCAGCAGAGTAACCTGGTGCAGGTGGCCAGGAGCCTGGGCCGGGCTGTTCCTCTGTCCCCACAGCTCATCTTCACTCCAACGGCCACAGTGACGGCTGTCCAGTCAGAGAGCTCCTCACAGGCCTCCTCACAGGTAGGATGATATTTTCACTAAATGACAAACAGTCCAGGACATGATCCCTCTGGTGAGTCTAAATTTAAATTCAGAGGTGACCTTAACATTTAGAAGCCTCGAGAAAGTTGTTACAATAACTGGAAATCCTGCACTAGAGGATGTGAAATAGCAATGAATGGTTAAAAACAATTTGTACACACTGTACTGCTGTGAACAGTATATCTTGATACACTTTATTGGTTTGCCATTGAAAGTATCAATAATCTCCCATCATTCTCTATCTAAGAATCAGGTCCAGAATCTGGCCATCCGTGGCCAGCAGGTGGCGACCACGTCCTCCTCTCAGACTCAGACCCTACAGGCTCTCAGCCTGAAGCAGAGCCCGGTGCCCATCCAGCCTGCTTCACTGATCAAAAACCCTGGCCAAGCAACGCAGGCCTCCACAGGAGGGAAGGCCAGCTCCTCTGACGGTTCATCTGAAGGAGGGAAGAAGGGGGACAGTGCAGCAGTCACAGAGGTCCGAGCTATAAACATGAGCCGCAGTGTCACAGCTGTCAGTGCTCAGCCCCTGATCGCTCCAGGTAAGTGGAGTCTGCAACCCCACAGCCTGAAAAGTTCAAATAATGTTAAAGTCTGCATGTGAAACTGATCCTGGCAGTTCTTACATCAGGTCAAAACAAACAAAGTGCCCCACAGAAGTAAACTCTCTCACAAAGGCATTTAGTGTTTGGTCTCTGTAGTGAAAATAATGGAAATTAGCAATAGGGGTATTAGAGCTTAATCAATTACTTGATTAATCAATTAATAATTTCCCATTTTTAAGGACAAATGTTACAAATTCCCAACTTCCAGCTTCTCAAATGTGAGCATTTTCTGCTTTTTTCGTCTTGTGTGATAGTAAAGTGAATATTTTTCGTGTTTTGGACTGTAGGTCAAACAAGACAAGCAATTTAAAGACATCACGTTGGCTCTCAAGAAATTATTCTAGGCATTTTTCACCATTTTCTAATTTTATAGACTACTCAATTATTGGAAAATGTATTTGATCATTAGTTGCAGCCCTAAACACTCCGAGCACTCACCAAATTTGTCAGCAGCATCGAGTTTTGGTAAGTTTCACAAGTAGACTCTTAGTCTTGTTTTCATCTGGCCCACACTGGTTACAGAGCAAATGACATGTATGTTAAATGTGAACAGTCCGTTTTTTAGAGGCTTCCTGTTATTCCTGCACTGACACTTAGTATTCCAAAGGAGTTTGTTTTCATTTTTATGGGCAGATAAATGAAACTTCCCAATTGTCTGCCAGCTGCTGCAAGTTACTTTTTTGTAACAGATGTCCATTTCAAACCTTAAAATAGGCTTTGGGCTTCAGGCAGCTGTCATGTATACAGTAGAAATGTGCTCTCGTGTTTATAGTAAGATTAGATGAGGAAAGAGTTTTTACACTTTGCACTTTTAACAGCTTTCTCTGGGCTGTGAGTGTGACATGTCAGGGCCTGCATCACAAACCTATTCACTCACTGAAGGGGTGAAACCAGCCCTATTAAAGACAGTGTGTTGGGCTGTGTCTGGAACAGTCGAGCTGCTTTGTGAAGTAGAAGCTGTGAAAAGGCACACTGCCATGCAAGAGTCTTTCTAAACCACTTATTGTGTAATTGAAAGTCAGCAGCTGTTTTTTCCCCTTTTAAGTGTGAATGGTTGTGAATATGCCAGCTGATTAAATCAAATTAAGTCCGGTTTGTTTGCAGGATAAGCCCCAGATGCATTATCTAGAAATATGTGTATGCATGTACCATATGTGTGTATATGTGGTGGGAGTGGTTAATGTGTGTACATGACTATAAACCTTACATACACTGTAGTATACTGTTTTAATGCACTGTGTTGTTTTTATGTGCCTATTCAAATGTGTGTGTGTGTATGTTTTGGGGCTTGTGTGTGTTTGTGTGTGTGTGTGTGTGTGTGTGGGAAAAGGAGGGGTGAGCAGGGATTATCTGAGCGTGTCAGTGCACAACTGTGTCTTGCTTTGTTGCAGTAATGGATTCACATAAAATGAAAGGGAGGATGGAAGCTGAAAATCTGGCTGCATGCTGTCTGACAAAATTAACATGGGTTGCCATAGCAGCAGGCCATAAGGGACAGGTGTGCACATGAGATGATGCTGGGGAGTTAATACACTGTGGATCAGGAGGAGAGGCTGTATGTCTGGCTGATGAGATTCAGATTAGGTTACAAGCTTGGATTCAGCTCGACTGTGGCTGGGTCATTATGCACTTTGATTTCAAACATTAAATCAGAGGAAACTTTTTGTACTGACATGCCACTGTCTCTTGTAAAGCCAAAATTTAAATTAAAGCCAAAAAAAACCGACTTTCATGATTGATGTTTAGTGTCCTGTTAAAACTAAAAGAAGGGACAAGCCAGCAATTTAGCTTCAGGAAACCAGAGATTGTGCTGGTGGTTGGTGTTGAGTGGTTTTAATGAGTAGACAGTAGACAGTAGATACAAGTAGGCCCTGTGTCTAATTAGTCAGTATTTTTAGTGTTATTAAAATGTAGAATATGACAATTGTTACATTTCAGAAGTAGTTAATTAGTTATTACTGTCCAGAAGAGCATTTAGTTACAATACTTTACTACTATGCTACATTACTTTGCTTTCCACCCTAAATGAGTTGTGCCAGGCTCATATTTATTGCGGACTAAGGGGCCATTCAGATGTTGCAACGTGTGGAAAACGCCAGCCCTGCCGCTTTCATTCTTTTATCCATAGTGCTTGGGAGGTTGCGCTACTGTCGCGCCTGCCGATACTAAGCAACCGTTGCAACTAGTAACTTAAAAACAATGTGCTCACCAGTTATCCCAAGTTCTGAGCTGATATGTCTCCAGGCGTTGTTCCTCCTGTTCGTGTCAAAATAGTAAGACCTTGACAGGTCATACAGCTCCGGGTACCCCTGAACGTGTATAATCAGCCGCTCTTCCATCTTCAGTTTGGCTGACCTTTCAACCGTAAGTTGTGACGTAAAGGTGAAGCAAGTCCTATGGAGCTGATTGGTTAATTCTTGTCACATGACCTGCGGTGCGCTTGTTGCATTTGAAAAAGTTGAGATCTTTCCATCTCCACTGTATGCGAGGCGGACGCGCATGAAAAAACAGGTGCGTCGCAAGTAATGCACGTCGCAACAGCGTGGCTTTCAGTTCTGAGCGCGCTTGTCTCGTGTCTCCATTGAAAATAATGGAGTCATATTTACCACTCTGCCACTCATTTTTACGCACTTTGCTCAGAACTTGATATTTCTGACATGACTTGAAGACGAAATAAAACATGTTTGACAGATAACATGCCAATAAAGAGGTTAAAGAGGCTCAATAATGAAAAATAAAAAAAAACTCAGTAACCATAATGCAGTTATTAAAATTGTATTGAAAATCAAACGCATCTTTACTTTAGTAGTGTTAAACTTGACTCAACAGAAATCAGCCTGGCCTGATCTGAGAGAACAACACAAATGGAAGTGATTAATTGCGTTTGCTATTTTTGGGCATCAGTTTTCATCTCGCTTTCCAAAGAATGGCAGATCATTTTAGAGAAACGTCTCTGTTACTGTGAACATTACACTAAGAGTCACTTTCCCTTGAAGAGGAATTGGGCTGGAAACAAATGTTAGGCCGTCTGGCTTGTTGTAGTAAGTGTTTGCCATCACCTCCTCTTGGCAGGAAACAGCCAGCACCTTACTATAAAAACCACAGCAGGGAACCCCCAAAAGCTCTATGCTAACAGATTAAAAGAGCAGATCTGCACACACAGTCTGTGTCTTGGCATATTCATGTAGCTGCTAACAACAGTATCAGTTGCCAGTTTCACTTGAATATGATTACGAAAAATCTTGGAAAGGCAAGACAATAGTACCCCCTTTTTTTAAAATGGAAACCCAGACAGCAAAACTTTATAACTACTAATAATTCACCTACTTGTCTTTTTTATGTCATTTGTCTATTAAAACTGACATTCAGAGTTTCACTTAATCTCCTTCTGTTGATCTGAAAATATAGCCTCAGTGTACAGTGCACAACTGCTAAAACACTTGATGTGTGATTTGGTTTTCTCCCTGCGAGCCTGCCATTGTGTTTTCACTTGAACATGAGACAACAGTGAAGTCTTTAAACCCATCAGGAGCTGGATTAATCTAGCTTTTCTTCTCTTAATGCTAATGCCTACTTGATAAAGTATCTGTAAACCTGATTTTTTTTTTTTAAGTGAGGAAAGATGGCGTAAGGCCTGCTGTTGCTCTGTTGTTTTAGGTCGGAATGTGTTTCATGAAAGTAAGCCAAAGCGGCAGACAGTGAGAATGTGGAAACTCAGGGATTTTCCAGGGCCTGGTGCTACAAACTCATCAGGAAAGTATACTGTCCTCAACCTCCGGACATTGTGCAACAACTCACAGATAGTGTAAGAGGTCTACAACGCGTTCACAACTTCGTGGGAGTGGAGACCACTGCCACATACTGAAGATTGTATGATTGCATGTGTATATGTGTGTGGGCGTGGGGGTCTGAGTCATTCGAGTCCTTCATCCTGAGACCTTGAGGGGGAATAGCATTTAAATGAATTCCCTTGTCTTCCTATTCTTCCAAGACTTCTCTCTGTTCCTCATTAGGGGCTTGAGAAAGTTGTCAGGATTCATTAGGAGGGCTGGTTGTATCCGGTGTGCACTGATTCAGAAATCCCCCGCCTTCGCTCAGACTGGAGCTGTGAATCTCTTGCTACCTTATGGTTCAGTGAGATTTTGATTTAAAGGTGCTACAGTTCAATTACAAAACAGTTCTTGATGCATTTTGACTCTCTTGTTTTATGACCGCATTTACAACATCACAATCATTAACATCCACCATGAAAAAGATCAGGTGAATTTACTTTGATTAGCATTTATTAATTGTAGAGTGTAGGTATTGCTGCAGTGAGGGTATGTTGTGTCTTGGTGCTCATGTGAGTTACATTGAGCTAAAAGCCACATTTTCAGTGATACAATATGAGTGCAGATCCTTTGTTTTTTAACATGCCCTATTGTCCTTGCGTAGTGTCACAGTCACATGGTTGTTATTGTCCCATTGAGTGGTTGCCAAATGTCATGAGAAGGAAAGAAACACAAACACAAAAAACTTGTCTAAACCCCGATTGACAATGAATAATTTCCCTTACTTCTGAAGTATTTTAGGTCAGCTTCTGTCTGAGTTTATATGTTAACCTGAATTAATTGAAATGGCGAGCTTTGAGCTGTCAGTATACAGTTGGCCGGGCCCCACTCCTAACACACAGCTCAAGTGAAGCGATGTTGCATGACACAAGTTGGTCTCACCGCGGTTCAGGTCAGCCTGCATCCTTTATTGGGCGTCAGCAACCGATGGCACTCAATATATGTTGCTGCATATTAATGACTAGTGTAGCTGCAAGGCTTTGTGTTAATTAATTCCTCTAGACTTAACAACAAATCTTTCCTCTTGTACTACCTGTGCCCCGACAAGTAGCCTATGTCCGTTTTATTGTTATTGTCGAACAGAATTTAACAATTTATGTCGCGGTCCACTTACTCGCTTTTTCTGAAGAGTTTGCTCAGTTGACGTGGTGATGGATCTGTTGATCAGATGAATTGTAATAACTTTGGAGATCCCTTAACTTTTCATCTGGTGCCATTATCAGGTCATAATCTCAATTTGGTCAGTACTTTGGTTTATGACGAAATACCCACAAAACTAATGACATTCCCGCCAGCCTCAGCTGTACTTTGTGCTTATTATTAAAAAAATTATTTTTACGTCGATCGACTCATCATTTCTGCTCTAGTTTGGTCAAACTATTCCAAATTTCCAAGGTCATGAATGAAGTTTTCACGCCAAATGAAGTTATTTGTATAATGTTATTCATTCTCTTCATCTTAGACATTGTGGTTAAAGTTACTTCAATTTAAGATGAAGGAGATTTGTGAATTGATGCTAAATTTTTCAAGAGAAAATCATGATGCATCTAATAATCGATTATTTTTGCAATTGTTGGGCGTAGCTGCTGAACTGATGGATGCCATTATCCCCTGAAGTGTCTGTTTGAATTGCTTTTCAAGTGTGAAACATCTTACAGGCGAACATCTTTGATTATCATGCTGCTGGTCGTATCCACCCCCTCAAGGCTCATATCCATCCTGCTCTGAACATTGTAAATATTCACTGAAGGCCTTCCCTGTACGCCATAGCTAACCAAATTTTCTGTCAGTGGGTTCCACTGTGTCTCACCATGTGAAAAAGAAAACACTTGTCAGCTGATCCTGTAGCATTAAAGGAACTAATGACATGCAAACTCTGCTGGATAGAAACATCTATATATTCCACAGCAGGGTACAGACTGCGGTTAGTGCCTCACAGGGAAACTTTGAAACCAGATGGACCCTATCCCACACAAAACATCATGAAAAGAACAGGAGGAGGAGGAGGAGGAGGAGGAGGAGGAGGAGGAGGGTGGGCGCGAGGGGATTTCAGACAAATACTGATGTACTTGGCAGTTTTCCATCCTTGGAGTTCTTGGGGGGTGGGGTTTATTAACGTGACCAAACACACCTCCATGTTCACATGGGTCATATAGCAGAAGTAACTGTATACTACTGTGGTGCAGGAAGAACTCGTTTCTTGTTTGGCTTTTAGTAATAAAATGAGTCAATTAGTTCTTATTGTTTCCTGGTAGAGTTGTTAGAGATCAAGGAGGCAGCAGAGGGGCTCGGACCTGCTGACTCAACATTAACTCTGTAAAGAGTAGACAATTGGCTCTGCTTGTTCGTTGCTGTAGCTTTTCTAATATTAGACTTGCCTCAGGCTACTTCCGCTGAACACTCTCCCACTCACACATGATCCCACAATAAAAGATTGATGTGCTGTGTCTTGGGCTTCGGGGCAAGTTATGAGCTCAGGATGTCTTTTTACCCACAGCGGCACTGACAGGTGGTGACAGGCCATTTTGAAACGATTTGTGAGTAATGGTCAGACCAAAACTGCAACAGTGGGCCTCTCTGTGCACCTTTCAACAAGCTCTTAATATTACACCCTGTCAACAAGGTGCACACAGGTGAAGGGAACGCTATAAAACACAAACTCTTTTGTGCAGACGTCTACATTTTTCAGTGCTCCTGATAAACCCTGAGTTTGGACGGTTGTGAGCACACATTAAAAAGATATTGTTCATGGTTTGTAACATTATTAAAGACAGTAATACAAATGTTTGATAAAACTGTGGCATGCAATGTGTATTGTGTAACCTTTTCTGAACACTAGGCCTGAAACTATTACTCTCATCGATCAATCTGAAAATTAATTAAACAAAAAATGCAGAGAGCCAGAAGCGATGTTGTTAGATTGCTCATTTTGTCTGATCAAAATTCCAAAGATATTCAATTTACAATGACATAAAACAAAGAAATGCAATAAATACTCACATTTGAGAAGCAGGAACAAGAGAATATTTTGTATTTTGGCGTGATTAAATAGGTCAAACGATTAATGGATTACCACATCTGTAGCAGATTTCTGGTAATCGACTAATCGTATAATTGTGTCAGCACTATTGAATGCAAAATTCTTACTTTGCCAATAGTATATCTAGCAATTATTTGTTGATTATCTAAGTTAGTCAAAAATTGCGATTAGAAATGATAACAGCGACTAATAACTGTCAATCTTTTAGTAAAGTTCAAGTAAATGAAATGACACTGATGGCCTTCTGCTTTGGTGTTTTCTGTTTTGTTTTTTTTTAATCATCTGTGACCACAGTAACATAAATGTGCAGAAAACACAGTATACAGTATTCTCTAGTAGTCAGTGGCTAGTGCATTTAGGACGCAACAGTGTGTCAGCAGTTACTGAATTCATACATTTTAAAAATGAATTTTGCTGTTGTTCTTGTTCCAGCATACACTCAGATTCAGCCCCACTCCCTGGTTCAGCAGCACAAGCAGCAGCAGCAGTTTGTGGTCCATCAGAATCCAGGTTCCCAGAGGACCACGGGCCAGCTGCTGCAGACGGCCTCCATTCAACCGTCACAGCACCCTGTCCCTGTACTGCCCAAACCTGCTCCACACCAGCCCTCCACGCCCAGCCAGCAGGCCACCATCTTCCACTCCACCATCAGCCCCCACGCCCTCCACTCCTCCCTCAACCATGCCAAAGCTCAGCCTGTCCAGCTCACTGCCATCAACCTGCAAATACAGCCAACGGTGAGTACAGTTACACATGCCAAACATGAGCAACAATGAGCATTTGTTTGTTTTTCCTTTTGTCAAGTTAATGGCTGTGTTTACATTTGGTTTAGACACACCGGAGCATGTTTGGACAGGTACAGTTATTACCGGGGTCTTCCCAGAGTCCCTGAGTATTGTTAGCTACCACAAGAAAACATGTATTTTGTGTATCACATGCAAAGACTGTCTGGTTTCCCAGAAGATGACTTCGGGGATCCCCTGACTTTTCTTGTAGTGTGGCCATGAGGTTGACATCAGTTAGCATGCTACACATTTAACTAAAATGGTAAACATGGTATAAATGTTACACCTGAAACAACATGTTAGCATTGTCATTGTGAGCATGCTGGTGTTTTTTTTAACTCAAAGCACAGCCTCACAGTGCCGTTAGCATGGCTGTAGACTCATAGTCTTGTTGGAAATGATTTACTTTATTTGGCCCCTCACATGCTTGGAAAAATGTATTTAAATGTGGACAAATAAAAAAAAATTCTCATACATGTAGACGATGGGTACAGGAGGGTATCTCTGTCTCACAGTAGACTATTATCCATTGAGTGTGTGTTCAGAATTGCATACTAGATGTGATTAATTTTTTTTTGTTCTCCATTTGTTTCTAATGGGACATGACTTTCTGTCCGACTTAACATCCTGACTTTTTGTGTTGATCACACCCTTGATTTTCTTTTTTAAAATGGTAACCAGCAAAACAAAAACTACTGTTCCAACAACACCCACTGAATCCATCTCTACTCCAAGACATCGATGTTAAAAAAACACAGGAATCTTCTGAGTTTGGGATTCGTGGTGTAATTTTTTCCCACTGTTGTGATATTTTCCAAGCCTAATGGTTTTCTCAGTTTTTGAGTCACTGACATTAAAAGTACCAACAGCCCCTGATCTTTCTTTTCAATACTGTCTCAGATGTACTTTCTCACGTTTTCCCCTCTACTTTTTGTTCCTAATGCACATCTTAGGCCTCCCGACTGGTTCAGGACTGTAAAGATAAGCCAACCTCACTGGTGGTGAGAGAGACGTGTCCGGCCCCCGCCACGCAGCAGCAACAGCCACCACAACAGCAGCAACCTGCGCCTCCGCCATCACAACCCACCAAGCCTGTAGAGCAGCCCAAGGTTGACCCAGCCACACCAGCTGTTCAGCCACAAGGTAATGATTCAGCACTCTCTGTAGAGTACTCAAATGTTCTGGTAAATAAACACTTTAACCAATTAGTGGGGGCAAGAAGACTGGTACCAGTTTAAAAACTGTGTTAATTTTATTTTTCACACATTATATCTGCTCTGCACACCCCTTACAATCTTCAGTGGAGGAAAATAAAAATCAATGCTGATGTTTACTTGTAATTCAGAACATGTTGTGTCTGCACCACATTTAGTTTCACTTTTGTTTCTCTCATTGCTTTGTTGCTGTCTCCGTGATTTCCCTGTGCTGTGACCAAAAAGCTCACCCAGTACCCACAATTCTCTTAATGCTGCGTTGTGCACAAACATTTAAACACGCAGCAAACAAGCAAGCCCTGAAGATCAGTGAAAAATGGAGGAATTAAGGAGTGAATATAACCACTCATAACTGACATATATTGTTTTTATTATTTTGTTGCCTGTAAGTTATGTTGAGACATTTTGGCACCCACAGTTTCCTGGCTGTCAGTGAGTAGGGCGGAGGCCAACACCCACAGTGCAGGGGGTGTCATGGTCATGTTGTTCACACACATTTACACACATGACAAAAAGTTGGAAACACCACGACAACCACGAACTACAGCCTTTCTGACAAGGTGTCAGCAAGACCTGAACAGTGTAAGCATCACAGGAAGAGGATTTATTTCATGGCTTTTCTGTTGGATTGCATTAAGCTGATAAGTGAATGTATAGAAGTACGTGGGTTTTAACTTGTGAGTAGGGAGTGTTTCATCATTTCCTTCAATGACATTTTAAAAACAACCATGGCTTTTTTTAAATGTACATCTTGCGGGGATGGGACTCTCAGTTACAGAACAGCTTTTGTCCATTAGACAAAGTCTGAGGCGTGCTTGTGTAATCGACTATTATGACTTTGGCTCGGCAGAATCAAAGTTGCTAAACTTTGGACAAACTGTTTGGAAATGTGGGTTAACCCTAAAGCGTTTTTTTAAATATAATCCGGTTAAAAAGCTTTCAGCTGAATGTGTCAAGAAAATCCCAGAAATGTTGCAAGGTCAGTAATTTTAATATTGCTGCCTTTTCTGCTTATTGTGCACATTTTGTCCGCCAGGTGATTTGGATAAAAGGGATGAAGCAGGTTCTGATAAGTGATTTGACTCTTTGACGCTTTGAGATAGTGTAAGTGCATAATCATGCAGCAGCCGTACTCTTCTTGCTGAGCACAAGATTATTTGGGCTGTATATATTATAAATGTTGACATGGATCAGTTTCTATGGTGATATTTCTCCTAAGTGGTTGGAAATAGTGCTAATGCTGTGTTTCTTGTAAAATGAAACATTCTGCAGACCACAAATTGCTGTTTTATGGGCAGCGAGTTGGGTGTGATGTACCGTGGAGGTGCACTGCTCACCACTAGAGCAGGAAACTATTTCTGTAATCCGCTGGCTGCAGGGGCTGATGAAGATGGGCCCAAAATTTCAGCTTTTTTTTTTTTTACTTAACAAAATTTAGCATTCAAGAAAAGAGCCTCCAGAGAACAGCTGTTCTTTAGTCAAAGTGGCTTATTGAGTATACAAGGTTATCTGAACTGAATTACTGCAGCCCTGCTCTCTGCTAACAGATATTCAGAGAAACTGTCACCTCTCTTTGAAGTATTTAAACAGAAGTAGAAGTATGAACAGAGTACTATTACATTAATAGCACACTGATGAACACATCACAGAATATATAGACTGCAGCCTACCAGTGCACTGAGGACTCTGAGGTCATGTTATTTGTATTTTTGTATAATTGTATTTGGAGGTTTCAGGTCGTGTTCAGACAAACTTTAGCACTGCAAGTAAAAACACAGCCCCTCTTTAATTTGAATGACGGCGCTCTTTCTACTGTTTATCTCGTGATCATCACAAGAAAAGATAAAATGATTGTCACCATGATAACTTCCCAGAGTTATAAAAGACTGTCTCATATTATTATTAAGATGGACGAGTTTTAAGGTTTTTTTTTTTT
>NTHP01000396.1:598922-609321 GCA_003416845.1 Oplegnathus fasciatus | reverse complement strand
TAGAGCATTCATTCTTTTTCAGCTGAAAGCAGCTAAGGCTTCCGTCTTTCCCATCATCACGTTGTACGCTCGTGTTGCAATTTGATAACGTCATTACGTTACGTGTGGTGCAAATCGTGGTGATAACACGCGGTGGTGCGGAGCCAAGAAGCAGGTCCGATAGTTCATGTCAGAGAGACATTGAGAGAAATAATATTGAGTCAGTAGTTAATTAATTAGTGTATAATGTTAGCTAGTTAGTGTATAGTGTATGTAAATTAGTTAGTTAGTTAGGGTACTCCAAGAAATGACATCACAATAAGCAAAAATACCAATGTAGGCACTGGCGGACCATTTCTATTGCAGAGTTAAAAGGGTTAATATGTCTCAAGGAATTTGAAAAGGCGGTGTGATTTTCATTTTTGAATGCTTCAAATGAGTAAATAATATTTTGCCAGCAGAATCAAATTGTTTATTCAACCTTTTGTTTCATTAGAAGACATTTATTGTTCCAAATACGTGACTTCTTTCTTTACAGGGATTGTAGAACAGCGATAATGTCCATGAATAGATACTGTGAGTTTACAATTAATTAACAGTTTTTCCCATGCATTGAGAAGCTGTATAGAGCGTGCAGCCATGTTTGGCGTTCTTCCAGTAGACCTCGTTGACTTTGTGCTGCTTCACAGAAAAGTTATGCTTGTGCGCCCCCTGGTGTTTTGGAGAATACTGCAACGGATAGCACGTTGAGCATAAAGGCTATTTAGCTTCATCAGAGTGTGTTGCAGGCAGTGTGGAGGAGGCTGCATGTTTGGAAATAGATTATATTTTCTGTACATTTTAACACATAAATAAAGTAAATTGAATATGAAACAATGAAATCAAAAATCCACATAATTAATTACAATAATTAAAAACTTTGAGGGTGCATGGGGCCGGGGGGACTTGGACTCCAGGACCTGAAATGTCTTTCTGTGGCCCTGCTGAAAACAGGAGCTCTTGTCTCACGTGTATTTGTTGCTTTAATGGATCGTAGTTTTTAAAATTGGTTCTAGTGGTCTGGACAGAAATAAAATATTTTCAGTATTAAACTGAGGCTCGAGACTCGTTTTGATTCAGAGTGTAGTCCAAGTCCATGGTTGAAACATGTGGTCATGCAGCAGCAGCAGCCTGTGGGAGGAAACAGGGAGGCGGATCCTGGTTTTAAAAGCGTCGCTGTTGCGGGTGTGAAGCGGTGCTGCAGCTTAAACCGGATCACAGTCTCGACCGTGTGTTGTGTGTGTCGGATCATCACAACAACAAACACGAGAAAAAAAACGCACATGTTTTCTCTGTGAACGCGGCGGAAGTCGGTAAGAAAACTTTTCTGATTCACGATGACGAAGCGTTGATGTTTACTTTCGCTTTGTAGGGGCTTCAGAGCCGAGGCGTCGTTGTGATGTGGGACATGATGGATTTACGGTTTGTTATTGATCCACAGTGAGCCAGTACGTCATTCAGATGTTCTGCTATTATTAGATCGACACTTCAAAAGTTATTTAAATCAGCAGTGGACAGCTGCTTGTGGCTCGGTTTGCATGTAGATGGTTATAATGTGGTAACTATGTGTCTGGTTTTAAAAATATAACTTCATGAAGCATACATAGCTACATATCTGATGTAGAACTGCTATAATATGTGATTATTTAAAGACAAACTGCTACTTAACTCAGTAAAAATAACAAAATAAATGACTTAATTCAAGCTTTAGCTGTTTATGTTATTCCTATTATAAAGACAGTTTGATTTACCCTCCTCCACATTGCTGTTGAGTTTCTTTACTGTAATTTCATTTAGGACTGCAACTAATCATTAATTTCATTGTCAGTTAATCTGCTGATTGGTTTCTTGATTAATTGTTTGATCCATAAAATGTGAAAAAATACCGAACAATGCCCATTACAGATTCCTGAAGCCCAAAGTGATGTCTTTAAACAGTCTAAAACCCCCAAATATTCCGTTTATTCTCATAGATAACAAGGAAAAAGCAGTAAATATTCGCATTTGAGATGCTGGAATCAGAAGATGTTTGGCTTTTTTGATGAAAGATTGAATCAGACAATCTGATTATTTTCTTGATTCATTGTTTTGCCTATAAAAACAGTGAGAAATGCCCAGTGTAATTACCCAGAGCCCAAAGTGACATCTTCAGAATGCTTGTTTTGTCCCATGAACAGTCCAGAACCCAAAAATATTCAGTTTACGATCACAATAACAAGGAAAAGCATCAAATCCTCATATTCAGAAGCTGTTACAGAGAATATTTGACATTTTTGCTTGAAAAATGACAAACAATTAATCAGCCACATTTTTTTCAGCTCTGACTTCATTTAAACTCAGTCCACCAGCTCTCACCGAGTCCACGCTCTCGTATATTAACCGGATGGTGTTGTATTCATTTTCTCGGTCAGGAGGGGGCTCAACCAAGAGGCCGAGTGCTGCACCTGAGACCCCGCCTCCAGCCATGACCTCGGGAAATGAGAGCGAGGCGCCCACCGTGACGGGCAGCACGCCGCAGAACGGAGAGAACAAACCGCCCCAGGCCATCGTCAAGCCCCAGGTCCTCACACACGTCATCGAAGGCTTTGTGATCCAGGAGGGAGCCGAGCCGTTCCCCGTGTGTGTAAGTGACACGATCTCGGCTTTTACCGGCAGCGAGACATGACAAACAACCTGGAGCCACCGCGCTCTCCAGTGTACTCGCCTGCAGGGAGCTGTCAGCAGGCAAACACAAACCTCCGTTACTACTAGTAGTGACAGCGTATGTTTGATTCAGTCATTCATTATGGTGAGGTCACACTCTGCAACTGAACGAGTACAGACGGATGAAGGTGTGTGTGTAATGAGATGCACATTGTAGCATCTCCAGGTATAAAAATCTCTTCTTTAATCTGTCATCTCCCTTAAAATTCATGTTATTACATCTTACATTGTTTATCTGGTGTATCTGTATGCCTTTGGTTGACATTTGTGTCATCCTATCTTTATTAATCACTTTAGAAAAAGGCAAATTGTTAGACATCATTGTTAACATCCTTTTGTACAACATAATGACATGTGCTTATTGTAATTTTCAGGCTTGGAGCTTACTGCCTCCTACTGGACATTTGGTGTAACTGCCCAGTATATTTACATTCATATATGGCTGAACAAGCACAAGGAATTCATACTGTTAAACAGCATGAAAGAATGAAGTCTGTACACTGCAGAGACCCTGAAATGTTTTTCTATGAATGGATTACATGTTCATTCTTTGAAATGTCAAAAACTGTGAAAAAATTCCTATTACAAGTTCCGAGAGCCCAAGGTTGTCTGACCAGCAGTCCAAAACCCTGAAGATATTCAATTTAAAATGATATAAAACAGAGAAAAGCAGCAAGTCTTCACATTTAAGAGGCTGGAACCAGTGAATTTTTTGCCATTTTGCTTGATTTAATGACTTGAACAGTTAATCTGTTATCACACTAGATTAATTTTCTGCTGATTGGGTAATTGAATATTTGAAGAATTGTTTCAGCGCTATTGAATTCTTACTTTGCCAACAATTTCTCCAGTAGAAGTTTGTTAATAATCAAAGTGGTTATTAAATTAAAGGTTCTGATTTTTAAAAATTGCTTTATAACCAGTACGGACAGGAGGAGGAAGGACTACAGTGACCAATAACTCTTTCAACATGCATGTGTCATCTGAAACTTGAAAATCTGAATATAAATTCTTTAAATGATTTTTGTCAGTCGACTAATAGTGTCAGCACTACTTTTAATCCATTCATATAAACCGTGAAAGTGTCTGCATTCACCTCATCTCATCAATTCTTCAGTAATGTATCACAAGGAGACTGATTATTAATCGGTGGTCAAATTAGCCCGGTCATCAGCATATACACATCTAAAGTCGTCTTTTTAATAGACTTGATACTGTTGTTGTGATATTTGTCAAATTGATGGTATTGCAGTTGTTCAAATGAAGCAGTCCGGCTATATTACTTATTAATCTCAGTAATCGCAACAATTGTTTCTTATTGTACCATTTCATGTTGATTGATTTGCAAATGTTTTCTCCATGTCACCAGGTGGAGCGTCTGCCCATTCTTATCGACAGCCCAAAGAAGCTGGATCATCAGCTCTCCTCAGACCCCGACAAAACCCCGGTCAGCAACGCAGCAAACACTGACTCTGAGCCTGAGGACATGAACCAGCCAGGTGAGACAAAAAGTATTCGACAAGAACAATAAGTTGTGTCACACTATGATGGTGCTCATGAAACTACGGATGCACCGATCCGACTTCTTTCCAAGGCTTGTGAAAACCGTATTTATACTGTTTTAGAAGGTCTTGTATGAAACTGTGACGTTACAAAGCCTCAACCTCATAACGACTGCTTAACACGCACAGTTACTGCAGTAGGATTACTGATGTTGTGAACAGCTACAGACCTGACAAACAGCTCTGAGCTGCTGTGATAAATGATGACAAGTGCTGCACTTGTTGTCCTCTGTGTGTCCACACAGACAAGGCTGCCCTCAGCATAATTACATGCCTCTGCATCTCTTCACCAAACCACTTAACCTGTGCATGGTTCTGTCTTTCCTCCCAGACCAAAACCAACCTGCTAAATAATGTAGCTCCTCCACTAGTGTGTTTTTAACTCTATTCCGGGAGACGAGGCCTTACGTTACATTTTATTGCGAACTTTTAGCCACTATTCTCCCTTGTCAAGCAACAAAACTGCAAAAGTTATTATTAACATGTTCGGTTTCACAGTGAAAGCCTGTTTCTCCCTTCAATTAAAAGTGAAACATATGCACATGCATACCTGATCAGCTTAAGGCTGCGTTGAGACAGACTTGAGGGGCTTCTGTCAAAACAGCGCAGGGTCGAACCTGACTCAACTTTTGCTGCAACGCAACAACATCATCCGGCGAGGTTCGGCGTTGGCCAATCACATACGTGCAAGCGCACATTCCTGATCATTACTTTGTAAAATGAATGCCATATTTCTTCTGTTCGTGAAGATTGCTGTGACGAAAGATCAAATATTTGCCGTCGTGAAGACTTTCCAGAGTTGTGAAATCTTGTCTGGGAGTGTTACAAATCAGTGTTTTTGGCATCTGATGAGCCTTTAAATGCATTAATCTGTTACTCTTTGTTACTTAACTGGACTTCCTGGATCATATTTTTTATGTCACACCAGTACCTTAAACAACACACCCACACCAACGCAGCCCCCTGCGTTTAATGCAGGGCTGTTTTCGGTCTGAATCCCCACTCAGTAGGGCAGTACTGACGCCAGTACTGATGCACCGGATCTGATCAGTGCCTCCCTAAAATAAACCTCACAAAACATGTCATTTTAAATTCCACTGAGACAAAAACACAAAGGTTTTCGTGAGTATTTCACTACTTAGTTTATTTATCTTTGTGACACAGAAAGCATTTAAGAATATAAACTTCTGAACGACACCAACACACTAAACCTCAACTATCTTCTATGTTGGAGCAGAAGTGGAAATGTCACTTTAATATTGCGTAATAAATAATTCATGTGATATACAACTGAATTTAAAAGCTTCCATTTATGCAAATGTATTGAATATGCTGATTATTAAGTTTTATATTTTAGTGTTCACAGTTATTTGGTCAGAGTGGACGTCACACATCTCATTTCAGAATTAAAAACTAATATTTAGTGTCTTGTGTTTTCCCTCCCACAGAAAAAGAGCAAGAACCCAAGCTGACCTGTGAATACTGCGGCTGGGTCGACTTTGCCTACACCTTCAAAGGCTCTAAGAGATTCTGCTCCATGGTTTGTGCAAAGAGGCAAGTCACATTTTGGTTTTATATTTCTTCTCATTTTAAACAAATACTTTTTCCACCATTTTTATTATATGAAAAAGGAAAAGCTCTAATAACGGACCTTCCTGTACAGGTACAACGTGGGCTGTACGAAGCGGATTGGCCTTTTCCGTCCAGAGAGGAGTAAACCAACAAATCGCTGGCGTAGAAGATCTCAGGGCCGCTCCAGTATAGAAGCTAAGAAGCAGGTACAGAACTCGCCCTCCTTCACTGTTGTAAAACTTCCTCATCAACACTTTTACCTCCCATCAGATACTGCTTCCACTGCACATTTTATGCCCTGCACTTTTCACGCCTCATGCTTTTTAATGAACTTGTGTCAGTGCCTGATTATCTCCCTCTGTCTTTAAAGGGTCATTAAGCACTCTATGATCTTTGTCAACGTTATTGGTGACCAGTAGGAATGGGGAAGCATTAGTAGAGATTTTCTGCCTCCTGCACAAGTTATATAGACATCAAAAGCAACTGGATTTGCTGTTTTGTTTTGCTTTTTTGCCACTTACCCGACACTTTGACTTAGTATTTCTAGATATTTCTGTGACCGGAAACTTATAATGACACAATTAAGTTCCATTTTTACAATAGAGACAAGTAGAAAACAGGCAATACAGTATGTCACAATATTTAATACTGATAAATATGATTTCTTTGGCTCTAGGACAATCATTTTAGGTTTTATAGCCTAAATGTTTTGAGTTATGTAAAGCCTCGAGGGTTGGGTCTTGAACCTCCAATGGGGGGTGCTTTTGTTTCATGTTTGGACCAGGAAGTGAGTTTTATAATCCAGAGGGTTCAGCACCTGACAAAGTAATTTTGGTATCGATCCAACAACCCTATCAACTCCCTGCAGGTGTATGATACTCATTTGAAGCTATTGGACAGTATAAATCTGACTTATTACCTCTTTAATCTTGTCTGTGTCTCACAAAATGTCCCAGCAGCGTTTTACTGATGAGCCATTAATTTCTCAAATGTCGAGCCTCGACGTCATGCCCGACTATTTTTCCTTTTCAGAAGCTGTCCCCGTCACCGCAGCAGACTCAGGGCGGCTCTGTATCCTCGCCGCATCCCTCGCAGCCCAGTCAGGAGGAGTCCAGCCCGTGTTCGGACATGTCCAGCTACGAGGAGCCGCCATCTCCCCTGTCAGCAGCCAGCTCAGGACCCCTGGCTCCTGCTCCGGCCCCAGCTCAGGTCCCCGTCCACCGGCATCCGAGCAGAGCCTTGGACCAGGACGGCTGCGCTGGGAGAGATGCGCCTTCACTCTGTCAGCGCTTTTTGCCCAACGACCCCACAAAGTGGAATGTGGAAGAAGTTTACGAGTTCATCCGTTCATTGCCAGGTCAGTGCAGCAAACGCACACTCACTCATAAAGCATGACACACAGACTCTTTTCCTTATGATTCCAGTTTCAGGCGTGACTAACCGCAGCTTGTACGTCTTCCTCTGCTGTTCGTGCAGGTTGTCAGGAGATCGCGGACGAGTTTCGCTCTCAGGAGATCGATGGACAGGCCCTGCTCCTGTTAAAGGAGGACCACCTCATGAGCACCATGAACATTAAACTGGGACCTGCGCTCAAGATCTTCGCACGCATCAACATGCTCAAAGACTCTTAGCAGGAGAGGAAAGGTGTGTGTGTGTGTGGAGAGCGTAAACACAGACTGACTGCACTATGACCTCGCCTTCCCCCCACTACTGGACTCCTTTGATAGAGAATCTTTCAACTTTAGCTGGCAGGACTGATGGTGGTTTTATTAGAGTGGCAGCTCGAGCACTGGAGGCTGTTAGTCTGTGTTTACATGCACTAAGCAGTTCTTTGCTAGGTAGAAACAATGTAGGCGGAGGACTGAAATGAAATCAGGAGCTACAGTGACATCTGTGCCAAATTAAATGAGTGAATATATTTGATTTTACACCTGGTATTAACATGCAAGCTGAATCTGGATATCTGATCTGGATAAGGAACAACGCAGATTAATGCACGCAGAACACATCTGCAACCCACCAGACCTTTGATTTGATCCATACTGTATTCTTTGGGGGCATTTTATGCATTTATTACGGAGTCAACGGCAGAGAGATGACAGGAAATGAGGGCAGATTGAGGTGGGGAACAACATGCAACAAAGGGCGTTGCAGTTTATGGTCAGCGCCTTAAAGCTGGAGTCGGTAACCCGTCTAAAAATAACTTTTTGTCATATTTGCTAAAACTGTCACTATGTCCTGACATTAGTACATGAAAAAATCAGGCTCCTCTGGCTCCACCTACTGCTCTTAAGGCCATTTCCAAGAATCCACCGCGCCCGAATCAAAACAACCTATCAGAGCCAGGAGAAGTGTCAATCACTGCTCCTGCACACTCTGCAGGCAGCTCCCCTCCCCCACACATGCGCTAACTCAGTCAAGCTCTGTATCTTCAGTGAGCGGACGCAATGGCGGACAAACAACCACAAAACAACCAAGCAATGAGAAAAGTGCTCATCCCTCCTTTGTCAACAACAGCTTACACAACAAAGACTAGTAAACAGAAGAAAAGCAATGAAGAAAAGCCAGCTAAAAAGAATTAGACAGAGCGACTCTGTCGGGAGGGGCTTTGGAGGCGAGCTGGAAGTTGTGCTCGTTCAAATTTTCAAGCTAAGTCCACTCTCTTCTCAATCCTACCGGCTTCAGCTTTAAAAAAAAAAAAAAAGCCAGCAAGTTGGAAGATCAGCTAACTAAGTCTCTTCTTTCTATCTCAAGCTGCCCATCAAAAAGCTACAAATCGCCCTTTCCTCGTGAAGTGGAGCCCATTCAGCAGCCGTGCTTTCTTTGACCTGAGACGTGCCGGGCTTTGTTCCTATTTTGCATATTAAGATCTGATCATAAGGAAGGCAGAAATGAGATAACAAGAGCACATATTAATACCAGGTGTAGATGCAAAGGTCTTTATGAAATGTCATCTTCCAGATAACACTTCTAGATAAAGAGTCCATGGTTCCTGGAGAAGTTTTAACGGAAAAGCAGCGAGGAAAGTTGAATAAAGAGCCAAAGTGCACTGCCTGTTCAGT
Source organism: Oplegnathus fasciatus (assembly GCA_003416845.1). Taxonomy (NCBI): domain Eukaryota; kingdom Metazoa; phylum Chordata; class Actinopteri; order Centrarchiformes; family Oplegnathidae; genus Oplegnathus; species Oplegnathus fasciatus. The sequence goes on along the minus strand of NTHP01000396.1, from coordinate 600,404 downwards.
TGTGTCCAGGTTGGGTCATACTGCAGCACAGTTGTTACTGAATTGAGGCATTGAGACATGAGTGAAGTCTGAGTTTATTATTATATTATTAGAGATGTTTTTTGTACAGTTTTGTTAGCGTGTGAATGAAAGAGAAATGGTCGTATGCGTGTGACTGGGAACAGAAGATTGCATTCATTAATTTGCTCATTTTCATTCAGTAGATGCTCCTTTGCCTTTTTCTCACAATAAAACTCTCGCAGCTCTCGAATACAAAAGCTTTGAATGCAGAGAAACCATTTAAGCAGCTTCTTCTGTGACATTGATTTCTCTTTCATGAGGAACTCACCAGTTTTCTCCCGTAGGTTCAAACTGCTTACAAATGATTTTTTACCACTTTTTCAAAATGATTTACTCAAATATGACATTGATTTCTTGTGTCAGTTTCAAAGGAGGACACTAAGTTATCCGAAGGAACAATTAGAGTGTGCTGCTCTCGTCTCACAGCTCTGCTTTTAGCACTTATAACTTCTTGTTTGCTTTAATGTTACGAGACACTCCACCTTAACAAGTTTATATGTACATAGCAGCTCAAGTGAGGGAAAAGACTGAAACTAAGTGTGAAACTATCTCTTTTTTTTATATAAGTTATCCTTGTTATTTTAAAACAGAAATTTAATGGTGTTCAACATTTTGAAATATGCAAATGTATAAATATGGCCTGGGAGTTGTTTTTTAATGGGGTTTTTTTTTTCTAATGAAATTATGATCATATCTATTTGTGTTTTGTGGCTGTGATGGAAGGTCAACTTTTTTAGATAAGGCTTTGCCAAATGCTTGTATTTATCAAAACGGTTTGTTACAAACATTTTGCAATTATAAATAATTTGCAATACAGATCTGTCTTGGGCCATTTTTTTGTGTGTCTGTGTGAAAGGAAAAGTAATTTTTAAATGTTTTAGGGATGATATTACAATTCATGGAGATCACATACTGTGCATCATGCATCACATGCTTATGCTTTGTTATATGTGCATCTCTTTTTATGTGTTCACCGTTCACCTCTTGGAAGTTGTACGACAGTATATCTCTGTCTCAGTGCCTTCTCAAAGGCGATGAAAGTCGATAATCAATTTACGAAGAGAGTAAAGCAGCACATTTTCAAATTTGCGTATCAAGAATCACCAAATGTTTGCCATTTTTGTTTGAGAACTGACTGAAACAATTTATCTGTTACTGAAGTTTTTGATTATATGTTTGTCAACTAATCTACAATTAGTAGATTTCAGCACTAATAATTACAGAATAAAGTCAGATAATCTTTATAAATCCCATGTAGGGAAATTTAAAGTGTCACAGCAGCAAAATAAAGTACAAAGTGTATGTTTTTAAATATTAAAAAAAAAAATTACTTAAGGAACAATAACATTACAAGACTAAGGGTACGGAGAGCATAGGAAAAATACACAAATGTATTTTTTTTATTTTCAGAGATTTTACAGA
>NTHP01000396.1:576214-598509 GCA_003416845.1 Oplegnathus fasciatus | reverse complement strand
AGAAGTGTATTGTTAAAAATTACATCAGTAGTATTTATTTAAGGGGTTTGGAGTGTATTCTACACGTGTTTGTGTTCACTGTTCATCCTCTCTACAGTAGCTTTTCTGCATCTGTCCCTTCTGGAAGTTCCTGGTTTATAGGAAACAGGACATTTCCAGCTGAATGTCTCAAACAATGGACCATTTACACAAACACACCGGCCGCTTTCCATTTTGTTTCCACTGAACCACACTGGAGGTACAAACAGGATCAGGTATGATGAGTTTTCTTTCAAACACAGAAACATGCTGCGGTGTTTACAGCTGTTAGAGGGGCGGAAACACACTGTACGGACACGCCCACTGTTTTGATTTGAGAACGGACCAAACCAAACGAAGCCGTCGTCTTTTCTGTGTTAAATATAGAAATGATTAAAAGTCAACCATTTAATATGTTTATATCCACATTTTGTTTCACGGTATAGTCGCAAATACACGTTTAGATCATGTGTTAAAACGATAACAAAGTATGTTATGTTTAAACCCCCCTCCCCATCTCGATCAGAGTGGTTTAGTCCAGGTTTAAACTTGACCGTTGATGTTGTTTGTGCTCGTGACTGTTAAACGGCTGATACATTACCTGTTAAACTAACGTTAGCTTACCTACATGTCGTGTTTCAGTCAACAAATTTATCATTTTTATCTTTTTAAATCGAATTAAATTCACCGAAATACCAACAACAGGTAAGTTAGCTTTAAAAAGTGTCTTATTGTCGTTACAGTGTAATTTTATTTTATATTTTGTTTTTGTTTATCATGTCGGGACTTTTATATTTTTGATTATAAGGTTTTAGCTAATTAAGCTAATGTTATGTATGATATATGACGACTTACTTGTACGTATGTAAGCTAACTACGTTTTCTACTCCACCATATACTTCACTACCTCTATTTGATAACTTTAGTTGTTTACTAGTTGCTTCAGACAGAATATAATCAATATCATAATAAATTCTGAAGTATCATTTATAGGTTAAGATAAGACTGTATTGATTCCTGAGGGGGAAATTGACTCAGCAGCTTAACGTTATAAAGTAATCAAAATTAGCCCCACTTTTACACAGTGGTGGAAAGTAACTATTTACTCAAGTACTGTACTTAAGTACAATTTTAGGTACTTGTACTTTACTTGAGTATTTCCCTTTTCTCCTACTTTATACTTCTACTCAACTACATTTCAAAGGCAAATATTGTACGTTTTACTCTACTACATTCATTTGATAACTTAAGTTACTTTGCAGATTCAGATTAATAATACATAAATATAATATTAAAAATATAATCAACAAATAAATTATGAGATAAAACTTTATTGATCCCTGGGGAAAAACTTTATAAAGTATATAAAGTAGTTGAAATTAGCTCAATCTTTAACAGCCGCAACATTAAAGTAAATTCAGTTGATTAGTCTGCAGATTATTTTCTCGATTAATCGTTTCATCTATAAATTCTATGACATAAATGCCACAGTCAAAGGAGATGTAGTCAGATTTCTTGTTTTATTTGACCAACAGTTTACTATCGTATATGACAACGAAAAGCAAACCTTTACATTTGAAAAGCTTGAACTCTGAGATGTTTGACATTTTAGCTTCAAAAATAACTAAAACGATAGATGCAGATGAATTTTCTGTCGGCTGAGTAATCGATCAATAATTACAGCTCTTAATATTTTATTGTACACATTGTCTTAACAAGAAACAAAATGCCCAATTTCACCAAGCTGTGTTAAATCTATTAGTTACTGAGTCATTTAAATGTCTAGACAGCTGCTGAAATGCCAAATCAAAGAGACGAGGCCGCTGATGATTCCCCCGCCGACCTTCCCTGTCTGGAAAAACTTGACTCTCCTATGGGTATGAAGTTTTATTACTGCAGTTATTGTTTTCAGGCACGTTCAGGGACCATTAGTAATTGAGTTATTACCACCATGGCAGTTTTAATTATCTGTGGGTGTGTGTGTCCTGTCTGTGGTGTCAGGAAGCCCACCCACTGCCTCATTATCCACCCTGATGGAGCTGGAAAATTGTGTTTCCAACCTGAGCCTCGCGCATGAGATAGTGGTGAACCGAGACTTCTGCTTCAAACCCAAGAGCCCTCCTACAGACAGGCAAGCCACAGCTGAAGCGACCTTGGTTACTCTCATTCCCCAAAATTAATTGAGAGTTTAGTCTCTTCTGAGGTGTTTATTAACCGTTTTCCCTTCTGTAGCCTGGAGGGCAGAGTGACGGAGATTGTTCACCGGGCGTTTTGGGACAGTCTTCAAGAGCAGCTGAACAGAGATCCTCCAGACTACAGCCATGCTGTCATCCTGCTCCAGGAAGTCAAGACTGTAAGTGTGTATGACATCAAATCAGAGGCGTTGGTAGCAGAGGAAGAGGGTCTACTGAGACCTCTGACCCCTTTCGTTCTCATATGCTTTGAAGATCGCAAGTATGGACACATGACACATAAACAAACACATGGCCAACGACAGGGGGAAATCTGATGTCAGTCTTCATTAGATCTATCTGCTATTCACAGGAAAATAAATATAAAAGAGAAATTAAATTGGTACTATTAAAATCTAGAGGTGAAACAACTGAATATTTCCATTACTGATTAATATATTCACACTGATATACAGCATGAAAGAACATATCTACATTGCCAAGAGAGTGATATGGTGCTTTCAATCTGTGTTGTAACTAATGATCATTTTCATTATTGATTAAAGGACATTTTGGCTTTCTGGCAGAAAGATAAGAAGTTTGACACTACTCTCATGTTGTTAAATATGAAGCTACAGCTAGCCACCGCTTAGCATAGCTTAGCGTAAAGACTGGAAACGGGGAAACAGCTAGCCTGGTTTGGTCCGAAAGTAACAAAATACACCTACCAGCACCTCTAAAGTTCACTAATTAGCACATTATATCTCGTGTGTTTAATCCGTCCAAAAGCCAAAGTGTAACAATGACATGCAGTGGTGTTACGGGGGGTTATGTGCCAAACTATTTCTTGGCCAGTCACTTCCCGGAGTTTCCACTTGTTGCCTGGCGACCGCATGGTGACAACAAGACTCCAGTGGTATTAATTTTCTCATCTAACTCACGGCAAGAAAACGAATAAGTGTCTTTCCCAAAATGTCAAACTGTTCTTTTAATTGATCGGTTAGAGTCCAACCGACGCTGAGTTTTGAGGCCAACACCAATATTTAAGAGTTAGAAAAGTCAGATGAAGTTATATCGGCCTTAATCAGAGAGTCAGCATAAACAAACATTTGATAAAAACTCTTAAATTTGGTAATTAAAGAATTGTAATCATGCTACAGAGTGTACTCTGCTGTTTTAATAGCGGCCTGTTGATTTATTTCTACAAGGGATTATATTTAATCGATTAATTGTTTTTGTGCTGGTTCTGATATTAATATGGATTATATTATTATATGGAGCAGCTGATATCTGGACCTAGTAAAAATCAAGAGGACACCTGCTCTAAACCTCATGAACCTTTAACTACACTAAACACTACTTGTGTTTCCTATCAGATGCTTCAGTCCCTGCTGCTGCCCGGTCACGTCAGACTCAGGTCTCAGCTGGATGAGGTCCTGGACATGGAGCTGATCCAGCAGCAGGTCGATCATGGAGCTCTGGATCTCCACAGACTGGCAGGATACATCATCAACACCATGGCATCTTTATGTGCACCTGTGCGTGACCCAGAGGTCAGGGCACTGAGGGACCTCAAGGACCCTGTGGAGCTCCTGAGGTGAGGGGCAGGTTAACTAAACCCAGGTCCAGGGTCTGTAGCCAACTGCATATCCATATATATATCAGATCTAAAATACTTACTGACATCTTGTCCACATTACTTCGTACCGTCATTTGGAGCCACCTGAGTGCTGCAGGTTAAATCTATTTTTGTTAGTGTGCCTGTTACTTTGATGATTAGTATGCATATACATATTACAGTTTCTCTAAAAGATAATTAACCGGCGATGTTTGAAAAACCCAGAAGGTCATTTAAAAACACTTACCGCTGCTCTGACGATATTTTCTGAATCCTCAAAGACTCCAAGTTGTGAACCTGGACTGGGTCACACCAGCTATTCATAAATCCTTCACTAAGTTCAGGTGTTAAGTCCTTCCTAAGTTCTTAGTAAATACCTGCTAGTTTCAAACTAGTGATTTACTAATTCAGGTTGTACCAGTAAAACTTAAGAAATGTCTTTTATAATAGTAAAGACTGGTAATGTGTAAATCAGTTGCTAGGAAGCATCTGTAGCACTGTCCAATCAAAAGCTATCAACTATGTACACAGGAAGTGACTGTAGATAGATAGATAGATAGATAGATAGATAGATAGATAGATAGATAGATAGATAGATAGATAGATAGGGCAAATGGTATATTAAACTTAACTGCCAATCCTTTGTAAATATCGAGGTATATTGTGTTTCTTGTGAAATGCAATTTAAAGTCGTCTCAGTTTACGTCATTATTAGACGGCATTTTGAAGAGTCAGGTCAGATATTGTCAGCATTACCTCTTTTACTCCTCAGCCTAAGCATGTTAGCATGCTAACGATAGCTCTGTCATGAGTTCATTCAGTTAACTAAGAGTGTGTAACAGTTGCACCTATACCAGGTAGTCAGAGGAGCAAACCTTCAGAGCAAACAAGTGTTTTTAAACAACCTGGTTAATGAACTTTTAGAGAAACTGGCAGGTACCTCTGTGACTCGAATGTATGTTAATACACGAGAAGTACAAACTGGGGCGAACTTTGATGGATAGTAGGAGGTTACAAGTAAATACCAGTGGTGGAAAGTAACTAAGTACATTTACTCCAATACTGTACTTAAGTACAATTTTGAGGTACTTGTACTGTACTTGAGTTTTTCCATTTTATGCATACTTCCTCCACATACCTCCACTACATCTCAGAGACAAATATTGTACTATTTCTTTATTTTCTCTTTTCCTATGTCTTGTGACATGGTTAGGAGTGCTTTTTGTGTTTGTTTATTTTGCTTTTGTGGAAAAAATAAATAATAAAATGGCAAAAACCAGGTCATGCACCGAAATAATATACTATAAATCTTTTTTTATCTTAAAAAAATTATTCAAATTAGCTGTAACAGCAAAATTATACACATTAAAGCATCAGTAATAATCATCCGATGATATAATATACAACTGTACGTCACCCACAGGGCTCATTTTTCTGCTGAACGAATACCTTTTATACTTCACGTACCTTTCAATACTTCTGTACTTTTACTTGAGTAGGATTTTGAATGCAGAACTTTTACTTGTAATCAAGTATTTTTACACTGTTGTATTGGTACTTTTACTTAAATCTGAATACTTGTTCCACCACTGGTAAATACTATATATCAGGCATTATAGAGCATGTCTGTATGAGTATGTCCACATGTGCATCCACACCTCCTGTCACTTCACTGAAAACTAAACATGATTGTGCTTTTACTGTTGTTGCTCCTCAACTCGCATCTTTAAAAAGCATCTTAAAACTCATTTGTTTTCTTTTGCCTTGCTACTGACTTTATTAAAAGTTACTAACTAATTTTCTGTGGATTATACATTTATTTTTTCAGTTTCTTCTCTCTCTCCCCCGTGCCTCTTCTTCTTCCTGTTTTTAAAAGTGCTATATTAATAAAGTTTGCTCATTTGCATTTGTAATTTTTTTTTGGCTCCATCCCAAAAGCTGTTTCACTCCAAAACTGATTCCCCTGCCGTTCCCCTCAGGGAGATCTTCCGTGTCTTGGGCCTGATGAAGACCGACATGGTTAACTTCACCATCCAGAGCCTGAGGCCTCACCTCCTGCAGCAGGCCGTGCAGTACGAGAGAGCCAAGTTCCAGCAGATCCTGGACCAGCAGCCAGGTGAAAAAAGGGGTGTTTAAATCTCTAAGTTGACTGCTACAGTGTGAGTGATAGATGATGAAGGTGACTTTAAAATTTATGGTCATTGCATATTTCACTTTTCAATTAAACAGGATTGACCCTTGTCGCTCTAAAGCACCGTCCTGCCATTTTTCAGCTTCTCATAGATGAGGGTGAGGAGCTGGACAGCCAATCAGTGAACTCTATTCTGTCTAAGTGCAGCTGGCTAATCAGAGTCATTGGCAGAGTGACAGTGCTGACACACTCATGTTAGCTCTGGCATTAAATATCCTCTTAAAAATTATTCCAAAATACATTTTGTTAGCACATTAATTAATGTGATTAATAACTAAAGTATTTTTATATATTTTCTCTTCATACCAGCAATATTTTAGTTCTTATAGCAGTAGGTGTCAGTCGGTAAAGACACTGTTAGTTGATGCTGTGAGAATGAAGCAAATGTGCAGCAAACACAATTTAACTGGTTTTACTCCCCATACGGCCTCAACAGACATGTGAAAACATGGATACATCACGTGTAACCGTTGAGGTTTTTATTTATACATATGTCTCCATCATGTTTATTTTACTGTTTTTCTTCAGCTTCTCTGGACAATACCGCCGCTTGGCTTCAGGCAGCAGCGTCAGAGGAGGCATCTGCCATCAGAGCTCGGTCAGAGTCTCACAGTCCTGACAGCCGAGGTCCTGTCAGCGCCACCGCTGTCCTCAACCGGGCCTACATGCGTCTGCTACACTGGGACCCACAAGACCAGAAATATCCCGAGGTCAGCTGCAGCCTGCAAAATTACATCACACTACACTTCAGCTTTAATTTGAGTGATTTTTTATTGATTGTCAGGGAGTATTCAGTGTCCCTACACACTCCTCGTCACCCTGCTGCATGTTAAAGCATGTGACAACACATTAGAGCTCATGTAGTCTTGTAGAACAGTGGTTCTCAATCTCTAGTCTGACACACCCACACAGCCCCGTCAGATGAACTGAAGTACCCTTCATCAACATCACCCATCATGTTTCAAACGTGTTCATTTGAACTGATTTTAAACTTGATGCTGTTTAACGCTATTAATTATATAAAAGTAGATATCGTGAGCCTACAATAATGTTTTCATATGATTGAACTGTCAGTGTTCAGGCGGTTTGGTCAAGCTTGCATTTGTGTTACGACCACTTGGAGTGACTGAAACTGAACGTTTCAGACAATTATCCATTATTTTTACAACAATTACTTACAACTATTTGAAGTGTTTATCCATTGCGCTACTTTTAGCTATTTCAACCATTTATCTTTTACTTTTAGCCATCTATTTTAACAATTTCTCTATTAGGCTAATTTAGCTATTTCAACATTTTATCCATTACTTTTAGCTAACAATTGCACCTATATAGCATAGACTGTATATAAAGATGGACGACGCGTCTCCACTTCCTCCCGCTGTACAAAAATGAAGCCAAAATATCCCGGATAAGGGCGCTGCCATCTTGCGCTGGTGACGTCATTTGGAGCCAGAGTCTGCGCAGTAGTGATCGGGGGATGGAGGTGCGGTATCAAGGTCCCGTCCATACACCATGTCATACATGCTCATTTTGTCGGTTTGAAACGGTTATGGAAAGTTAAAGTTGAAGTTACATCTCCTCTCGACGTTCCTACTCTACGTACAGTTGCCGAAAAGAAGTCCGCAGGGGCCTTCGCGACTACTTCGCTCAGAGCAGCTGTGATTGACAGCTGTCAATCATGACGTCACACCCCCGTTTTATAGCATCAAATAACTAATTAAAACCAAACTTATCAGAAGAATGAACACTTGAACGAACATCAGTGTGACAAGAACTACCTAAAACGACAGAAACCATCTTTAGGAGAAATTTATTTGACATGTACTTTGATTTTTTAGTTTGGCCCATGTCCCATCTGCCAACATGGAGGCCACCAGGGGGCGATTGAGATGTTTTGGCCTCACTTTTGGGGAGCTGTCATGTCGTCCATCTTTATATACAGTCTATGCTATATAGCCCTTCCTTTTAGCTAACTATTTGAACTGTTTATCCATTACTTTTAGCTGTATCGAGTGCTTATTACTTTTAGTATCTATTTCAATTGTTTCTACTTTTCACGTCTATTTCAACTGTGTATCCGTTACTGTCCGCTAACTGCTGGCTTGATAACTGGTTTTCACACACTCAATCGCAACATGTAGTGTTTGGTGTTACAGCTGACTCAATATGTGGATATATTATATACTATATATGGATATATTGCTTTAATTAGGTTGTAATTTCCATTTTTTTCCAATTATTTGAGCTACTCTGCAATCTTTGTACGTGCCTCACGGTTACTGTAAAAGTACCCCCTCTGGTACAAGTACCCCTGGTTAGGATTCACTGTTGTAGAATATCCAGTGAAACTTTTTGTGTCCAAATCCCAGAGTGTTGTCATCAAGCTATTGTCTTTCATATTTATGCTGAAAACTCCCTGTGATTAACCACATGACACGTGACCCTGATCTGACCTCCACACACAGACTGCGCTGATGGACCGAGCCCGCCTGGACTCTCTGGGCCAGCGGCTCCAGATGCTGGTCTTGGAGGCATCGGTGCTGCTCCTGACCAACGCTCAGTGTGGGGGCGCCATTTTCTCCCTGCAGGGGTTTGTAGGTAAACTCAGGCAGTCCGTCGCTGCCCTGCTGGAGGGCAGTCACACCAGGTAAGAGGGGGATTTGGTGATGCATGTACTGGCTGTCATGGGGAACAGGTATTGTATGAGAAGGACACCAATGGAGGTGACAGGAGGCAACTAGCTTGTCAGAACGGATCCCGCTAACCTCATTCTTTCTGTTCAAGAGAGGCCCTGTCATGATTAGTGGATAAATGTGGAACAGCAGCTTGTGATATTCAAGGCCTGCTCACGCTCCGGTCCAAGCTGCAATTAAATGCAGCACAGGCTATTTCTCTCTTAATCACCTTTATTAAAATGTCATTTTATTTCATTTAAACCTCTTTTGAGACCTAGATGTTATTAAAGACTCTTACTTATTGGCCTCCATGGGTCCCTTTGCGCAACACCCCTTATAAATGGATAAATTCATAGGCCTGTGACCTCATACACATTTAATGAAGCCTGCTGGTAATTTGTCTCATGCTGGTTTCTGGTGCTGCAGGGAAGCTGACCTGAAGGGAGCGCTGCTGGGGCTCGGGGAGACGGTACTGCAGCAGGTGACCGAAGCGCTGAGCGGCCAGAGAGGAGCAGTGCTGCCTCAGGAGAGCCTGGATCTGCTGAAAGGACAAATATCTGAGCTGTGGAAGCACAACAACCCTGTCCGCACACTCATAGGTCAGGCTGAGCACAAGAGGGCTGGATAAATGATTAATTGAAACACAAATGGGGGGAAAGGGTATAAATCACATATTGGATTTGAGTATTTATTGCTGGATATTGGTGGTTATTATGTTTTTACTTCATTTAAGGTGTGGTTTAGGGTGATAAAAACCCTTCAAGGCTTATTCAAAACACATTTTGATTAAGATATAGTAGTACATTTTAATCTGTAGAGAGCTGACAGTTGTATCCACAGTATACAGAAACATGCCTTGCAATTAACGTTTATTTTTGTTATTGATTAATCCGTCCATTATTTTCTTAATTGACTGAGTGAAAAATGCTCATCACAATATCCCAGAGTCCATGGGGACGTCCTCATATTGCTTGTTTTCTCCAACCAACAGTCCAAAACTTAAACTTATTTAGTTTGCTGTCATATGTGACAAAGAAAAGCTGCAGATATTCACATTTAAGGAGCTGGAACTGGAGGATGTTTGGCCTTTTTGTTTGAAAAAATACTCAAATTATTAATTGATTATCAAAATAGTCACAGAATATTTGTTTTGTAAATCGATTAACTGTTACAGCTCTAAAGCACAAATGGAGAAAACACTATATGTTGACATTTTAGAGAACTTACTGCTGGATGTTGTTGGTTGTAACAGCTAATCAAATCAGATAACCTCAGGTTGGTGGTTGTTATATTTTTACTTAATTTAAGGTGTTCTTTACAAAATTCAGACGTTTTAGGGTGATGAAAACCTGTCAAGGCTTATTCAAAATACATTTTGATAAAGATATGGTAGTATATTTTAATCTGATGCACCATTTTCACTCAACAGGAGAGACATGCATCATAATGTCATTTAGTTTGGGTTATCTCCGTCCACATGCATGTTCTTAAACTTGGATGTGTGCTGCTGCAGAGAGCTCACTTCTTTCCTCCTCTCTCCCTCCACCCCCTCATCGAACACAGGAGAACGGGTGCAGGGCTTCCTCCAGGCCATGCTGCAGGGCGGCCCCACTAAAAGGAGTCCAGAGCTGCCTGCGCCCCTCAGGCTGGTGACTGCTGAGCTAGCTGAGCTGGGGACGGCCTTTGGGCGAATCGTCCACTTCAACCGAACGGTCTTTGGTCCCTTCTATGCACCCATCCTCAGGAAACTGCTGTTCCCACCAGGAGAGGCCGAGACCGGGGAGGACTCACGCTAGACTCAGGGCGACCAAGAAAACCTCTGGTGACCTAAAATAAGCTGCCATTTGGCACTCAATGTGTAGCTATAGAGTGTAAATACAGTGAATGAGCATGTTGAAGGGAAAGACATTTACAGTCTGCAGGAAAAAAAATGTGTATAACATTATTATATTTTTTCAGGTAAACAAAAAGTGTAAATCAAAGCATGAGGCAGGTGCTGAATTATTATTGCATTAGTGCATCTCAACCACACATTTGAGTGCACAAAACAGATTGTGTGAAACAAAATGAGTAATAGTTTTCACCTGGACACGAGTAACAAATAGTTTGTAGTGTCTTAATGAGAAAATCAGTTTGAGTCATAACTAGAGACTGATTGTGATTCTGAAATGTTTTTTGCTGCCTGGAAAACACATTTGTTGGTTTCCACTCAGTTTACTTCATCTCAAGATAAACACCCTCAGGAAAAACATCAAGTGCCAAAGATTATGCTAATAGTTTGTAAATAATACTTAAAATGTAGCTGGTTTCTGTTCTTATCTTTATGATGACAGATGTTTATGTAACTTACCAAAGACAGTGTGCACTTTTCTTATGAATTCAGTTTTGTTTTTTGTTTTCGTTTTTTTGATCATAAACCAAAAATATACTCAACGTTTCCCCTGCAGTTGTTGGTATTAGTGGGGGGTGGTGCACTAAACAGGCGCTTATTTGTAAAGAAATACAGAATTCATTAACTTTCCATTTTTTTGGCAGCCATTAAAAGAACACACAATTAAAGACTAAATGACAAATGAAAATACAAAATTCTGTAAGGAAACACCGTTCACGTCCACCACCTAAACGCAAAAGCAAACGAACTAAAAGCTTAAACAGAGCGCTACAGATTACTCTCTTAAAACCTCTAATTTTGTAGTTTGTGTGATTTTTATTACAATAATATGGTTCAGATGACTGTTGTCTGTAATCCATTTGGTTTGCGGGAGAAATGGTTTTCAATTTACACACTTCACAACTACAGTTTTCATACGGTCTGGATACCGGTGCCACTATGAAAGGAACTGTGCTCGTAATGACGGCACCGTGCGAGATTTGATGTGTTGTTCTTGCCGTTTCAGGAAGCCATTGGTTTCCATTCATTTCCAAATAGTATGAAAATCATTTGTCAGACTCTTGCTTATGTTGTTTAATCACAGTGAAGTTTATATTAACTTTTGTCAGTGTTACATTATTGTGTGGTAATGCAGTTTAACCACAGATTAATGAGAATAGGATTTTGCAACAAGTTTCAAGAGTTACACTCCTCAAGCAAGAGTCAGCTAGCATATTTTCATATTATCCGGAAATAAATACACACCAATGGATATTTGGAACGCTATCCAAAATACATAAAAAATTCTCAAACTTTGCAGAGTAATTTGCAGAATGGTTTGCATTCATAAAACGGCCTAAAACACACAAAACCACTGGCGTTGTCCTTTAACTTCAACTGGCTTTGCTACAGCTCCGAGCAGAACGGATGAGAAAACTTGCATGAGTCACAGAGGTAAGCAAGATAAACACCTGGCGATCCTTTTCTTGTTCTGTTGTTCTTCTGTTTTTAAGGCATTTCCACAATCCTCAAAGATCCTCTAACCATACGATTAAAAACATATTTAGTCTGCTAATACAGGTAGCCAGAAATATATCTCCTTGCACATTTAGTACCTCACAAGAAAAATACCAACACGTTATTGTGTACAAAAATATAAAATAATGGAAACATTATTATAAACAAACATATATAACAGATATAAAAAGTTTTCCTCATCAAGCAAGAACTGTGTCATTTCCTGCTACTATTTCTGTTTGGTTTAGGAGAATTGCAAACCAAGTATTTGTCATCTAAATGGTCAGAAGACTTTTTGAGGATTCTGGAAATACCATCAACACAGCAATCGCCAGACACTCTGAAAAACCAGATGCTTAGCTCTGTGACTTGAATGTAATGTAAGACTCGATTGGCACAAACTGGGGCTAATCGTTTGTTGAGATTAGAAGTTGCACCACCCACTAATCTCTACAGTACAGCAGGGGAAACACTGATCGTATAATTGTACAATAATTACTGTGTCATTATATTTGTCACTTTAAATTTGAAAACAGCTGGTGTAATGTTTCTCGCTGTGTTTCACTTTTCAAACATAAAACAAAATCAATGCTGACAACAGACTTGAGAGGGATTCTTTTGTCATTGTATTATTTAATTTCATTAATATAATATTGCTTTGAAATTTGAAACAGTATCACATTTTCTTTGACAAACCAAACTCTGTCCACAAACATGGGCAAAGCATTGTATGCTGGTACAGTTTTTTTTTCTCTACATTTTGTTATATTTCTGTTAACCCTTAATAATTCCCAGTTTCTATCTCCAGTAGACCTGAATCAATAGAAATGCTCATTAATGGTCTATATCATTAATGGTCTACAGTGCTCTAAACATTACAGTACCTACATGACAAGATCAGAAAGTCACATGGAGGCCAGGAGATAAGACTGGACCTTTTCGGACTGACCTCTCTCAAGACAGGAGTGATACACGGGTCCTGTTTAGCCAGTGATGTGGGACAACAGGTTACCTTTCGTCTGTGTGTTGGGATTCATATCAGGGGCAGTGGAGGAGCAGGGGATATACAGAGTGAGATCTAAATGTCAGAGTAGCGCTGGTTTGGCCCTGCACGTTGCATAAGGCTTACCTCTCGTTTTCTCTATCTCTTTTCCACTGCTCTGCCCACTAACTCAACACACGCAAACACACTCGCATCGGCTGCTCCCCTTCAACTCACAGCTTGGTATCCGGAAACTTGAACGCTGGGGTGAGCTACACAAGGAAAACACCAATGTTAAAAAGACCAGTACATGCACAGCCATATCATGCCACCAAAACTTGCTTTAAATAGCTGCTGCTCATTAAAGTGTAATGCTTTTACATTATGCATCCATACTAGAGCAGGTTGTCTTGGTGACGCACAAAATGGGAGAACATACGTGACAAAAAAATGTCGGGAGGAATGACGACGATGGAAACATGGAGGGATGGAGATGAGTCGCTGTGTTGGTGTGTGACAAAGAGAGGGAACATAAAAAGCAAATGGCAAGATGAGTGAGAAGAGACGAGACACTGCTACAGTACATACAAAGACTGCTCAGGCCAAGTGCATCAAAGGGTACAAAACACAAAAAACACTGCCAACATGCATCGTCAGTGGGAAGCTAACAGTCAAAACAGAGTGGCAATGACACAGCCACAGTACCACACACAGACCAGCTACATCTTAACAGTCAGTCTGCAGCCACACTGTCTTCTGGAGAGGAGCTCAATAGCTCGCTTCTCCTGCAGCACACAGAAACAAGGACGGTGGACAGTGATGTAACAGTAACAGTCCAAACTCCCATGAGGACAGACAGAAAAACAAGGCATACAGCACGCACAGTAGGTAGTGCACACAGGGGAGAACCCACAGATACGTGTTGACTCCACAACGAGCATTTTTGAGTCACAGTGCAGGAGGGAAATTCTTCTTTAAAAAGAAAAACAAAACAAAACTCATGTTCTCAGCATAACAAATCCATTCGCATTAACATGACACCAGAGCAACACTTTCAAATTCTGGCTCTTTTAATGTAGTGGAATTAAATCTTTTCACTGCCGTTTATTTTCAAGTGACATAATTTGCATGTGCTCTACCTAATTCTAAATTGGTGTGAAACAGCACGGATACCTACCCATGTAATCATGATAATAAGATGCTATGTTAGGAAATAGGCGCCAAATTGTGCTCGAGGCTCATTAATGTACCTGAGTCAAATGAAATCGTGTTGAGGATGCTTTTCTTTAGATTACCAAAATTGTGAAACGTGGAACCAAATGTCAGTGCACTCAATATGCTTGTGTGGTTTTTTTTTTGTGTGTGTGGTATTTACTTGGGTTTTTTTTTTGCCTCTGGTTGTATCGATGTCGGGATCCATCATGATCCCTTCTTAAATCACTCTCTCCCTAAGTATTTCAGTCAGCCCCCGTCTATCAAAAAGTATCACAAAATGCACTAATGTCCTATTTTCACCGTAAGAAAAGAAAACAAGGTATTAAAAGGGATAGTGCCATGTTTTAACACAGTGTTTTTCTTTTTTTTAAATTGACAAGAAAGAAGATGCTGTGATTTGCAGCCTCTCATTGCTACCGTGAATGCGGAGAGACAGGGCAGTACAAGGCCGGAGCAAAGACTCTCATCTGGACAAAACTGTACCATCATAAGAACAACGTCATCCCAGCCAGTCTCAGTCAATTTAACACATCAATCAGAAGTGTTGTCTTTTTGTAGTCTTTTAGAAGCAGGGGGGAGGCGTGCAGTTGTTGGGTGGTGGCGGCGGTATTCAGGGGGAAAGGTGGGGGCTTTAGTTGATTATAGATAACCGCAATGAAGTAAGGCTGTTGTCCTCGGTAAAGTGTAGGAAAGTTGTCCTCCTGTGTGTGTGTGCGAGGTTTCAGTTCTTGGTCCGTTTGAGTTCAGACATCAGTGATAGATTCATGACCGATCCATCTCGTTGTTATGAGTATTGTACAAATGCGTAGAAAAAAAAAACAGGTTGTTTGCTGCATGTTGCTGTTTTGTCTTTCATTGATTAATTGTCCGTCTTGTATCCCATGCTAGCAAAGCAGCCTCCTCAAAGTGCCTCACAGTGGTAGATGCCTGGTAAGACAGGACAGGCTAAAGATGGAGAAAGAAAAAAATAATAACTGTCTTGAGGCAAAACAACCCAAACAATCAAATAATTCAGTAAATTAAAAATTAAAAATGTAAAAAATAAAAATCGTAATTTTATTTTACAGAATCGATCGATCTGTGCGATATCAAAAGGGTCTGTTAGAGGAAAACGCTTATTCGCTTGTCAAGAGTTAGACAGTTTGACAATATTGATACCACTCACACATCTGTACGGTAAATATGAAGCTACCACCAGCAGCTGGCTAACGTAGCTTAGCACAAAGACTGGAAACAGAGGGAAACAGCTAGCCTAGCTCTGTCTGGAGGTAAAGAAAATCTGCCTACGAGCACCTCTAAAGCTCACAAATTAACACGCAACATCTTGTTTCTCGGTCGGAACCAGTTGCTTGGCAATCAGGAAGTTACATCAAGCCATGTCTAGATATCGAGCAAAATAAAAGTGAGCATGCTTGTCTAGTCGGAGGGGAATCAATTAAAAAATGGCGTGAAACAGGGAGACTAATATAGCTACCAGTGGGCTGCAGTCACACACAGGACCAGGAAATAGTCCAACTCATAACCCTCCATAAAATGGCGATTTTGTCGTTTTTACACTAGTTTTTGTATGGATCAAACAAACAAGATTTAACGTGTTAATCAGTGAGCTTTAGAGGTGCTGGTAGGTGGATTCTGTTACGAGCCAGGCTAGCTGTTTCCCTGTTTCCAGTCTTTACGCTACGCTAAAAGCCAGCTTCTGGCTGTAGCTTCATATTTACTGTACAGATGTGAGAGTGGTATCAATATTCTCATCTAACTCCTGACAAGAGTGCAAAAAAGCACATTTCCAAAAATCTTAAACTTTTCCTCCAACAGTTTAACACACTGGCCCCTTTGGTATTATACACAACTTTGTAGTTCACTCAATAGTACAAACTTAACCTTTCTGGAAATTAAACTTAATGTGGAGTCTAGATACAGAGAAAAATAAAAATGAGCATGCTTGTTTTGCCTGTGGAGAATCAATTTTTAAAAATGGCCTGAAAGAGGAAGAATAATAAAGATGCAACCTCTGGGAGCTATCGGGGATTTGGAGGCAGATGCAAGTTGTCAGGAGGAGGAGGATGAGGAGGAAGAGGCAGTTTGGTTGAGAGAGCGGGGCCACTGTAAAATGACATCCGTCCAGGATCATCCGTTCCAGGGCTCCGCCATTGGCTGCAGCAGCAACAGGCGAGGGAGGCTGCCAGGGGTGTTGGGGAGGCACGGGAGAGCCGCAGGAGTGTTTGTCATGGCAGGTAAAGAGGTTGGTGTGGGGCGCTGGGCAGGGCAAAGGAGGGTGCAGGAGTAGGCAGCCCTGAGGGATGCTATACCATCACAGTGAGAAGGCACGGGGCTCGCATGTATATATATATATGTGTGTGTGTGTGTGTGTGTGTGTGAGTGTGTGAGAGCGATAAATAAAGAACCGGATGCAGGGGGGAGAGGGAAGTACGAGGGGGTGCAGAGGGGTGGCTGTGGGGATCCGGCCTCAGAATATGGTGGTCTCGTACTTGGTGCTGACGGGGCGCCTGTTGGAGTCCCGCTGGTCCAAGAGCCAGGTGGTGCTGCCCAGGGACTGCATGTCTGCGTCCATCTCCAGGGGGTCAATCTGCCGGGGGGAGGGAGGGAGGAGGGACGAGAGGAGGGCGTGAGACGGGGCGGCAGTGGAGGCCACTGCGCCACACTGACAAGTCCTCAGCTCACACACGTGCATGTGGATTAGAGGTACAGTCCAGTGATCATGTTATAATCACAGACACTCAGGGCTCAATCCACAACATGGATGATGTGTGACAGAAAACACACTCTGTGAGCCGCAGCAGTAAACCAAGGCTACGACCCTCTGGGAGCTAAAACATATACTGATTAGTAGTTCAAAAGCAGCATGTGCCTCTACGCCAGTGGCTCATACAAACATGAGTGCTATTGTCATAATATAAGCAGTCAAAACACACATATGCTGATTAATACTGATTTACTTAGAGCTAGAATTTGAAATGTCTAAAAAATCTCAAGAAAGGCATTTTAAATGTTAAAATTCCCTGCGTATGGGTGACATCTTCAGTTCAACATGTCTTTAAAAAGATGCAACAAATGAGAAAAGGAGCTTAAAAACCATCCAACAGAGACGACTTCAACCATCTTGTTTACAAACCCTCACTGGCACAATTAAGCCAACAGTCCTCACAGAAACTTATAAGAAGAAGTTAAATCACATCAAGAAACCCTCTCTTCCCTGAATGTGTTTAACCACAGAACTTGAAGTAACTGCATATTAAACTCTTAAAATGTAAGATGAAGATGAGAGATGGGAAAGTAAAGGGATGAGGAGAACGTTTATGGTTGAAATATTAAGAACCACAAAACAAGGAGACAAAGTGCACTGCGGCACCCCAACGACGACAAAAAGAAAGAGGGGAGGGACCGGTGTGTAAGCAGATGTGTGGTGATTACAGGTTGAATAGAGGAAAGGAAAGAGAAGGACCTGGACTCCAGGGCTAACAGAGTGCAACGGGAGGAAGGAAGGACGGTGGGTAGTACACGTGTGACAGTGACAGCAGCGGCATTCGAGCAGAGGGGCACCCTGGGACGCAGAAGGACCAAGAAGACAAGAACAAAGACATGTTAAAAAAACGATAATAGAGGGACAGAGCATTTAAATGCACCAAACGGACAATGAAGAAACCCAGTAGCAGCAGTAGGAGCAGTTCATCACCTGTTTAGAGCTAAAGAAGGCAAATTAATCACAAAAAATATTCTACTTCATGTGTTCTTGTAATTGACATTCGCTAAAACCCTCCCCCGAACAGTGATTGTCCAATCCAAGCTTAGCAACCGTAACTAAGCACGGCCGGCTTTGGATTTCTACACGCATTGAAGTGGTGTGCAGGGGATGTGGTAAGGATGGAGATTTTGGAGGGTGGTGTCCTTTTTCAGCCTTTCAAAAACCAAAAACGAAAGAGCAAACTAAGAAAATGTGTGTTTATCTTCTCTAACATGAGCTGCAAACGTTGCAAGCTCAGCTAACTAGCTTACAACCTACAGTAATAACCCAGTGTTTCTTTCAAGGCCAAGGAGAACGTTATTAGATAACTGCTTTAAGGGGTTACAGGTTACGTTCAAAGAAGCCCTGATTAGCGTTTCCACCGTGTAATATTTTCCCACTCTGTAGAAGCCAGTACTGGATGCTACAGAGTGAAAGCTAACTTTAGCCTTCTCTTTAGTGGACGCTCCAGCAGCTCCAGCCAAAGTTACCCAAAATTTACGAGCATTATGTTTGTCGAACACTTTGGTTAGTCCTCATCATGACAGCTTTTTCTCTTGTGACATTAAAAATGAAAGTATGTAAGCTGAGCAGCCAAACAGGGTTATGTAAATAACAGTCTGACGAGGACATTATTCCTTATCATACTTATAGTAGTACTAACTAGGACTAACTAGTTTTTCACTGCAATACAAGAACAGTGCTGTTTCTTTCTTTCCATGTCTTCCACATGGATCATAAACTAGTGAGGATGCAGACTTGTTAACTTAAGGGTGTTTTCACACATGCGCTTTTTAGTCCGGTTAAATCGGACTCTGGTTTGTTTTCCCCCTTGGTGCGATTCATTTGGGCAGGTGTGAACACAGTAATTGCTCTCGGGTGCAGACCAAAACAACCACACCGAGACCTTTTAGAGTAGGTGGTCTCGTTCCGGTCTCAAACGAACTCTCAAGCGGTTCGTTTGTGGTGGGAACGTGATCCGACCTCGATCCAACCCAACTACAAGGTGTACTCTGCAAGATTGAACTAAACGGCTCCTGTAGCCAGGTGTGCTTTGCATTCAGGGATGCGGCAGAGCCCGCAAACTGTAACTGCTAGCCAGAGAATGCCGTTGATCCATGTTAATTTGCATATCAATGTCTCTCTCATGGAAATATGCACTAGTCCAGCACACAGGACTTTCTTCCTGTATTTACTTTCTTGTTCCCGCCTCGGAATCATCTGACCAATAAGCAGAGTGAACGTTCTCACATGGTTTGTAGCGATGCATTTTGATTCGCTTAGATTTTTCTCAGTGTGAAAAGAAACCGAATCAAGGGGAAAAAAGTTTACAAACTCATCAACTGATTTGGACCAGAGCAAATGAACTATAGGTGTGAAAACGCCCTCAGTCTCAGTCTTTTAGCACAAGAATATGTATGTAGCTATGAAGTGCATATTCAAGACCCCTTTACTGTGTTTTTGTTTTAAAACGAGTCAGCTGAACACAATAAAAGGTCAGTCAGAACCAGCACTTTCAACAAACTTTAATTAGCTAGCTAGCTACAGCTGATGAAAGCAACATTTGTCTTTTCAGCTGAACAATCGACTGTCGACAGCTAGAAATGAGAAGCTGCTTTTGTCTACTTCTGTCAGAAATCAAGAACCTATTGTTTCAAATATAACAAAGATTTTCAAGTTAAATCTGTCACCGTTATCATTGTAAATGTGCCGTGCAAGAACGGAAAGCTTGGAAATGTGTAGCAACAGTAACTAAAGGGGGGTAATCTCTCTTTGGGGAAGATTTTTAAAAACTGTAAGACTGTCACAGTTTCTGCTTAAACAAACTGGATTTGGTAGCATTCACACAGCAATAAAAAGCATTAAAACAAATTGCAGCAGATAGGAGTCCCCCCCTTCTCATTTAAAACTTAAACAACCAGCCAGACTCATTATGCAGCTCTGTGATTACTCCATATATTATCCTTACAGGCAGGTAGTAAAACAAAGTGATTTGTGTCTCTGCATGAGCATGTGGTGCGTGCTCCCGGCTGTGCAGCTCTCTCAGGTGACAGTGATCACTGAGTGCTCATTATATGCAGCCAGAGAGGTCAATGCATCAATGCGTAGCTCAGGGTATATGTGGACATTTAAGCAACACACTCAATCAATAGTGAGGAGGCAGCGATGGGTCCCACCAGCGGGGTTGAGCTGAAAAGTCCCAGAGGAAATCATATACCCGTCTGTGAGCAACAAATAAAACTATTCATTCATCATGTTTCGCATATGCACAAAAAGAAAATCTCTCCTGATCTGAGTGACTCAGAGTTTGAGGGGTGGGCGAGATGAAATTGGTAGCAAAGTAATGACTCATCACTTTCTACCACACACACAGCAAATCTTCCTTTGTAGGTGGCCCACTGGGGATTCAGTGGCGGGGGAAAAGTCGGTCACGAGGTCTGTGTACCTTTTCTGAATTATGATTTCACAGCGGTGTGTTTCCACTCTCCCTCTGTCCTTTTAACAAGTAGAGCAAATTCAACACTCACACACACTCACAGATACGCACGCTCAACATGTTTTTTGAAGGGGTATAGGGTGGTACTCACTGCTGATCTCCGCATGCTGCTCCACGACTGAGATACAGGACGGCTGGTTTTGGTCTCAATGACCTCTGAGCCCAGAGATGAAGGTGGGACATAGTGTCTCGCCCTGGACTGGATTGCCATCTGATAGGCCACCTCAAATGCCTGTCCCAGTGTTAGGATGATCTCGTAGGTCTGTGTCTGTGTCAATGGAAAAAAATAGTTTGAAAAGAGTGTGTTCAAATCAGTATACTCTGAACATAAACTATGGTCTTGGTGATAAAAAACGGCCGCCATTCTAGCTGGTGCAAACCGGCACAAAACAACTTCTTCACAGTGGTTGACTTTAGAGCTGCAACGATTAATCGATTAATCGATTAGTTGTCAACTATTAAAATAATCACCAACTATTTTGATAATCGATTAATCGTTTTGAGTCATTTTTTAAGAATAAATTCTCTGATTTAGGCTTCTCGAATGTGAATATTTTCTGGTTTCTTTAGTCCTCTATGACAGTAAACTGAATATCTTTGGGTTGTGGACAAAACAGGACATTTGAGGACGTTACCTTGGGCTTTGGGAAACAGTGATCAACATTTTTCACCATTTTCTGACATTTTATGGACCAACAACTAATCGATTAATCGAGAAAATAATCGACAGATTAATCGATAATGAAAATAATCGTTTGTTGCAGCCCTAGTTGACTTTTGGTTTTTCAATAGATTTAAAGGAGCAGCATGTAAGATTTAGTGGCATCTAGCCCTCATCCCTCCCTTTTCAAGCGTGTAGGAGAACCTACGGTGGCCTTCAGGTTCATTTGCACTCCACGATTGTTTTTTCCTACGCCAATGTTAAGGCGATTTTAACTAACTTACTATAAGAACTAAAAATAATCTGTAGAATCTGCACCCTACTGTGCATTTAGAGATGTTTTTGGTGCAGCGGCATGTCTACCCGCTGAGCCCTGTTAATCAGCACGAGTGACGAGTGAATTTTAAATCCTTCATTAAAAAAACAGTTTGCCATCTCTTTTCCATGGATCCGACATGCGGGGTGTCAGATCTATGGAAAAGAGATGGCAAATGGTACTATGTTACTGTAGAAACATGGCAGTGCAACATGGCAGGCTCCGTGGAAGAGGACCCGCTCCCTATATAGATATGAAGGGCTCATTCTAAGCAAACAAAAACACAACTATTCTCAGTTTCAGTTGGTTATACACTAATGAATACATAGTTAAGAATATTGTATTCCATTTCTGCCAATAGATCCCCCTAAATCTTACACACTGGCCCTTTAAACTGAATTCACATTAACTTAATGAGATACAGTATTTGGGTCTTTGACAACCATTTAATTTCCCTAAAGCCTAACACATTCACAAATGTGACTAAACATTTGGTGTTAGTTCTTTTGAACTATTTAACTAAGTAGCTTGGGTAGCTTGGCTTATCAAAATCTACTCTAAGTATAATTTTAAATTGACTTCTGACTCTGTTTCAACATTTGTTTAGAGTTATCGTTATTGGGTTTGTAAAGGCTTGTTTTTAACAATTTATTGTGCATCATACAAAAAACATTGCACAGCACACAAAGGAGCTGCTCTTCACACTGTTAGGGTAATTACTTTGTGTAATTATCCGTTGGCTCTTGTTTGAATATCATGCACATTTTCAGAGACAAACAAAAGCAATTTTCACACAACATTCTGCACATGGAGCAGTT
>NTHP01000396.1:561878-575853 GCA_003416845.1 Oplegnathus fasciatus | reverse complement strand
AAAGATTGTCTTCGACCTTTACAGAAGCCGAGACACAAATTACAACATAATCTGTGCCTGTACATGGAAATGCCATGCATAGCAGGAGTGGAACTTCAATCAAGCCATTCAATGAGCCAATCAAGGAAATAATGTCCACAGGATGCTGCATGCAGTTTTAACTGTGGGATACCCGACATCCCACAAAGGACACTTTGTTTTTTCCAAATTATTCAATCATGAATTTACAAAAATCTCAAGAATTATATGAAGATTTAAGGGTTTCCTCAATGGATAGAATATTTGTACTATTATAGTTACACTATATGCTTATATTTAGAGCTACAGCCATATTTCTATTATATCAAACAAAAGGCTGAACAGAAGACCGGTTGGTTCAGATTTTTCTTGCTTCAATAGGATAGAGTTGTATTACTCACCACTTCCACAGTGCTGAAGACATGACAGAAGTGGTGGCCACTCTTCAGATCCTTGGTAATATAAGCAAAAGTGCAGAGGTCATCTGGGTCTTGGGCGGCGCACGAGATGTTCCTGATCTCATGCTCCGCAACTATAGTCTAATGGAGAAAGGAAGGAAGTGAGTGCTAACTGGAAATCAACCACTAATGGAGGCTGAGAGGGTCAACTACGACGTTTGCGTCGGACAGATCAATACACACAGAGACACACAAACATACTTTAACATTACCTTCGTGGCTGCATCAATGAACTTGACCCCTCTATAGGTAATGGACAGGATGACAACTGGACCCTTTCTTGAATCCTTTGATTTCTGTAATGGACACAATAAAAAGAGTGAGAGGAAAGTACATAAAGTATACACTATAAATCTTATAACAGAAATATTAATGTACTAGGAAGTGCTCATACTGGAAAATTAGGAGTCAGTTGTATTCTTCTTCTGTAACCCAGTTATTTCATTTCTGACATTTTGCAGATTTATTTCATGCAAATTAAATTAGAAGAAAAAAATATTATTAAAGCTTTTCAGTAATACTTACCCTAATTTTAGCACATGCATCTTGTGTGGACTCAATCCCTCGTAGATCCCTGATTATCATTGATCCTAGGTACTAGGAGAAGGAATCAGACCACACCAGGGTTGTTTTAATTTAGAATACAACATTGGTGCGGACACGCTACACGTCAACTACACACTACAGGATGGAGACACTAGATGCAGTAAATTAAACACCCCTGTAAATCTATTTTATGGTACACAATAAGCAATTCTGTCATCTATATTGTAGATAAAAAACAGTGACTTACAGTTGCCTCGTACCCGCAGGAGTCCAGGATGAGTTTCTCAGGCTGGTGATGCCAGGCGGACACTGTGGCGTAGGTAGCAGACTGGCTCGGCGGCCGGAGGTTTAAACGAGAGTCTTTGTGTCGTTCACTCTGTCTGTCCTGAAAAGAGGAAACACAACTAACGTTTGTGACATGAAACACATTGAATACTTCTATAAAGGCAGTGGAAATCCTCTGAGGTTTAAGTGTCAGGAAACTTTTCTTCACATACACACACCTCAGTCAGTATAGACAATAAAGAGCGATAAGATACCCTGTTTAATGAATTATACTAGAACTGAAAAGCAGATTCCACTGGTTAAACCTGTTGCCACATTCACTCAAAGTACAATTTTGTGTGTCTCTGTCAAGGTGGTGAAGTAAAAGACTTCTGACTGCTGTGTATTAGTGTGAAGGCAACAGAAGTCTGCCTGGTCAGCACTTTAATATACTTTAATACATCTGCTGGTATGCTCATAAATATTCATGCACTGGGTTGGGCCTTGGGTCAATGTGGGTGCTTTCACAAATCACTTGTCAGAGTAAAATATACTTATGACAATAATCCACTAAGCATTTAGGAAAATGATAAGTATTGATTTTACACATCATGGATCCTGAGTAGTGCAGTCATGCAACATTTCTCTTATCTGTGGACGCTCCTCTGCGTTTTCTCTTTGGTCTCAGTGAGTCAGAAACCAGGCATGCCATCTTGACTGTTCGTGTATGTGTCGTAGTTTGACCTTTAGCGAATGGTAAAATTTGATCACTGAGTTATTTTTAGTTCGTCTTCTTAAAGAGGAAGACATTCAAGACATTCAGGAAAGCACATAAGAACTGAATTCATGTCAGTGAATGAAGATGCTGTATTGGATTTTTAGTTATTCAAATATTTCTAAAATTTAGAGTTGCTCTGAAGACAAATAATCTTACTGGGTGAGTTAAAACACACTGGATGGAGCTAAAGATCACAGTAAAAGTTGGCTAACTTGTAAACTTGAAATTGATTTTCATGGCACTCATGATGGAGATTTAGTGTGCTACAGTAGCTAAGGCAATTACGTAACAGCTGTATTATGGCTAGTTTGAAAAATGGAAGGTAGGGCAGGGCAATAATTCAATACTGTCATGTTTAAAATTATATTCATCCAAATTAATGATTCTATGCAAATTTTAATCAAAAACTAACAATTCATAAATAAATTAGTCATTTAAGTTTTTGTTTTACATGTTTGAAGAGTTTTGTCTGATATAATGCAACACTTTGGGACAGTTCATTGCTTTGAACATCAGTTTAATTTTTTATACATGGTTTTCCATATTGTGGTATACATCAATTTTGGAACAATTATCTTGTGAATTCATCCATGTCAACCAGCCCTAACGGAGAGTCGAGTCAGCTAAACTTGAGAACGTCTAAAATACACGTAACAGATTGCAGTTTTTCAGCCAGAAGCAGCAGCGCTTCATAACATTAATTCACCCCCTGTGTTCTATAATACTTACTTACACTCAGTTTTAGCTAGGTGTACCTTATAAACTGGCAACTAATGCAATAAATTCTACCCCCATGAAGGTTATAATTCAGTTCAGTTTTTATTGAAATTGTTTTAGAGAGGTGCAGATTCAACTTTATGGTTATTTTGGAGGCTGTGAGTTCAATCAACACCTCTCTAAAACAGTTTCAACATAACTGAACATTATAGGATTTATTGCACGACTGTTGTTATTAGACTGCCTGTTTTAGCCAGGTGTAACAAATAAACTGGCAACTGAGGATATTATAATATTTCTGGAAAATCAATAAAGGAATTGTGGTTAAGTAGATAAAAAAGTCAGGAAGGTGTCTTTTTAAGATAAATTAACAAACTAACTACCTGACAAATCATGGTGATATGAAAATAAAAAGTCCATCTCATTGATTTCCAATATTGCCCACAATGGTCCAATCCATCCAGAGATATTAAAGAGATAGCTACCACGGTATGGTCTAGGTAAATCTCTGACGGCAGACAAATTGAAATCATCTCACTGTACTGTTTATTGTCACATCGCTCAACCTTACAGTTACAGTTTAATGTTGTTGTGGTTGTTGTGCCTACTAAGATGTAACTCAACCAGGAAGTTTAGTTTTGCATCCACACTCGCTCTGCGTCTGAGAAATGTGACTCCAACAACATGTGACAAGACACCCTGACGCGTTTAACTTTGTACAACATCCTCGTCTATTTTTCAGCTAGTCGCTCACTGAAAGTAAGTTTGCTGGTTTCCCAGAAGATGATAAAAGTGAAAGACGGTGGAACTCACTACAGAGCGCGGCCTCTCGCTATATGAACGCAGAGAAACACTACAGTCTTGGTCAACTCCTCTCCGCCTCCGGTCCGACTCGGTCAAGGGCAGGAGCATGTCCATGGAGCGACTGGTGTAGGGGTCCATCTGACTGAGGGGGGATGTGGTCTGGGACAGGAGGTCATGGAACTGCCAAACACACACAGTCACACAAAAGAGTACAAACACATCACGTACTCACAGCTCAGATTAATGATTTGACAGCACTGTCTACATGGGCTGGTTTTCCTGATCTACATCCAAGCTTAATCCTCGACAAAAGAGCCCCTTCCATGGAGATTCTCAATTCTTCTCAGCCCAGTTTAATCTGCCTGGGAAATCAGCCCTGAGCATTTAACTGTTGTGAACATAATGATATTGAAGAATCTCATTCCAAAATTAGACATCCGCTGCTGAAAAAAAAGAGGAGCCATTTTCTCACAAAAACGATGTTGGCATAGAAATAAAGCTTCCCATGCAACGTTGTTTAACTTCCATCTTAAGCTCTGTTTTGATTGTTGTTGAATAAGAAAAATAACAGGGTGTAATCATCAATCTCTATTGAAATATTGAGCGCTAGGAACAACTAATCTACACACTACACACTAAATATGGCTTATATTGAGGGCATATGCAGAACTACCCTTCTAATTGGGCATATTGGGCACACCCAATCTATTAACCAAATTAGCGTTGACAGTATGTTTCTGCACTTCGATGGTTAAATACTAGCACTAAAAATGCTGCAGTCTGATTCACACTCCTGGTGCTGTAAGGTGCTTTAGATAAAAACATCTTTCTCGCACTGTGCCATCTTTTTCTGGATCCTAGACAGAGTAGACATCAAGTCAGTGCCACCTAATGAAGAGCTTGAAATGCAGACCCTGTAATACTGTAAAGGTGAACTGTATCAATTTCTACATCACCAGTCTTACCATAATTGGGGACAGACGACGGGACTTAGTCGGAGCCTCTTCGTAGGGTCTCTCTGCTAGAGAGGCAATGATCCTCTTCCTGTGGCCCAGGGGACCAATCTTAATAACCTAGAGAGGACAGCGTCGGGACACAATATAAGGCATTGTCACATCAATATCTCAAACACAAGAATCTATCTAGACTAAACTAATAGAGATGTATCCAAAGTACACTGACACAGAGTTGGTGGCATGCACCCCTCACTGGCAGGCATCCACAGGCAAACAGAAATGACTCTCGTCAATAATTCAGCCTCAATCTGTTTTGCCGTAAGCTTAAAGTACAGCACTGTCTCCTTCCCGGGACACTCTATAATTCACAATCCATTTTTGGACATAGCTCTTAAATAACAGAGAAGAATTTGGCGATTTATGAGACGATAACAGGTAACATGCAAATAACCAACTGACTGTCAAATAACTGTACTGCACAGATCCACTTCATTTGTCACAACTGAAAAATATGTGTTTAATTTGCTGTATTTTAACACTGCAAGTTCACCTGACAAACACCTGTCCACAGTATCGCTGTCTCTTTCACAAATGCCATAATCCCTCAGAGGAGGATCCATAGGTTAATTTTATGTAGTCAAAACTCATTATCTTAACACTGTATATTTGCATAATTGGCTATTAGCATTCATGCTCATCCAGTAAAGGTGGCTGTCGAGTGATTAATGTTACATTTGCAATTATGTTGCTGGTACAAAGTATTCCATAACAGGCTCATACGGTTCTTTGTCTGAAGGCTTAAATTATTTATTCAGTGAGAGTCAGAAGAGGCAACTGGTCTGTCCTCTGGATTTCTGTTTTCACTACTCTCGTGTACAGAATCCCAGTGAGACCAGTATGCATGAGCTGTGTGAAATAAGAGAAAATTTAAATAGTAATAAAGAGCCTTGGGATTATACAGGAACGTAAACCAGCTCGTAGATCAAATTGATGGTTGATACCATTCGCTGTAAGATGCTGAAGAGGATGTAGGAAATGTAATGGGCAAAGCGAGTTCTGCCAAGATGCTCAGAGGCAGTTCTGCTACTCTGCACACTGAAAGTAATGTGCCCTGCTCTCACACCCATCTTTCTGTACTGCATCGCAGTCTGCTGGACACCATCCCTCACACACTGCATATACAGTATGTTTGGCTGCTGCTGTCCTGCTGCTGCCGCAGCTGTTGCTGGTTTCTGCCATTTTGCCACCGCTGTCTTTGTGTTTATCACAACCAAACACACGTAGAAATGCGGTGATAAGTGGTAAAAAATATGATCGCTGCAAACAAGCTCAACCTTTCCTCATCCATTTGTCATAAACAATGCCAATGTGTACATGATTGGTTATTACTACCGTATCAAACTTAAAATTTAACCTTGTAATGGCATCTGACGAGGAGAGAACCTGTTAGCATTGCTAACACATAAGCACGGTGGTATTTTCAAGGGTTCAAGGGGTTCATTTAATGGTCATTTTTACAACATAATGAAATTTGTAGGGTTTTGGCCAATTCATTTGGAACCATTCCGCCCAAGTCTGATCAGATCTGCAGTCAGTCAACCTCAAAAAATAGTTTAATGTGTACAATGTGAATAAACCCACTATGAAGGGGAAATCAATGCAAATATATCAAAAGGATGTTTCTAAAGTTCCTGTAACTCAGTGGTTTCCAACCATTTTGATTCCTACAAACTAAACAAGGCCTACATGTGACTACTCATCACAGGCTGTGAAAGTTCAACCAAACAGGGGTATTTTCCTTCTCAGATTTCTTCATACCAATCATTTTTAGAAGCCAGACGAAGTAAAACAATCCAGTATTTCACAATAAATTAAAGATTAGAGAAAAGTCAGGAAAAGGTAATTTTGTAGCAGGGCATAATGTGTTTTCTTTCCTATCCCGTTAATCATCTCACAAACCCTCAGATTTATCTTAGGAGCCCATGGGGGAACCATTGCTGCAGTCTAAAAACACACACATCTAAATAAACAGAGACAAATCAACACCTGCACACATGTTCAAACAAATTGGTACATGCGTTTCAGCTCAACAGCTTTTAGCCCAAAAGAAATTAGTCTTCCTTTGTAATTACAAATTATCATAAAGTGTTACACTATTTCCATAAAGATTAAGCCAAATTATATACTTCCTTGTCATCAGTCACCATATTGCTCCTTAATTTACATTTTATCTGTTATCTACTAATTACTCAGTGATGTTTCTGCTATAGTTTTATGCAAATGCTTCCATCATCGAGCACTTCTCTGTTATTTCAGCATTGCATTTTAAAGTGCTTCTTAACCTCAAACACAATCCATAACTCAAGGTAGCCTTGTGATTAAGGAGACCATTCAGTGAGAACTGGTCCATCAACACTCATGAGTCTTGGTCAGAGCGATTTCCTGCTCACCAATCGTCTGAAAATTAAAATTGTACTGGATAAATGTAACAGATGGCATCTTACATTGACAATCTCCAGCTCCCACAGGTTCTTTACACACTCCAGTGTGCGGTAGCCACTTGAAAGAAAGTTGGGCAGATATTCATGCAGGCCGAGTCCATCCAGCCAGGAGGCAAGAGATGTGCTGCCATCACAGCCCAGTGCTTTAACCTATAGTGAAGGGGAAGACACATGTACGGGAGCAAGCACTGTAACTTTTTGTTCTGAGAAAAGGACTTAAAATAGGAATGTACAGTTTATACTCTTGCTTTCCAGCTGTGGCTATAATTCCACTACCATCCTAGCCGTGTGGCTCAAGGGGTAAGAAATGTGAGTCTTAGTCTTGTTACATCCATATTCGCAGGTTTACACACATCATTTTGTCTTTGAATAAATTATAAATGTTTTCCTTACTTTGCCAGACTTTTTTCACCTACAGCCCATCTGTAGCCTTCACATATACAGTATAATGTAGACCCATCCAATTTTTATTGGAAGGCTGCAACTTCAACTCTGATGAACCACAACAATACGGCATTTGTATTTATCCACAATTACAAAACCTTTTTCCCTTTACTGTATTTATCTATTTTTCACTTTTTTCTGCTATTTTTATCAGCATGCTGATATTCTAACCTTCCTTTCTGAGACACTGTCAGTCACTGTCTTTCCTCAGTGCCGAGGTTAAGTTATGATGTTAAGTACCTTGGGCAAGCTGCGTGCCGCATGGAGGATTTTCTTTCTGTGTCCTGGGTCAGTGATCCCAACGTCTCTGAGATCCTGGTCCTCCATCACGTTACTTCCCTACATGTGCACAAACCCAAGAGACACACACAAATAAACACATTCACACACAGACATACCCATACACACATGCATGCAAACAAATAATCACATGCACGCGAGCACATGCACAGAGACAATACACAATTGGACATGGACATACGATAGTACAATACATGAAAATAAATCAGTAAATATTATACTGTGTATTAATGCAGTAATTTAAATGTCTGCACTTAAAGACACACACACACACGCATACAGTATGTACACATAAAAGACACTATACCGACATATTCAGTTTTATAAGAACATGGGTGAATCAAAGTATCATGATTTGTTCTACACTGTAACTACCAGGGTAAAGCTGTAGCTGTGCAAACACACACTTTCCCATAACATACACACATGCACACACACGCAGAATATGCACATCTCTGACACAAGCAGTAACAGCAGAGTGGGAGGACAATGAAGTCAAATAAATTGTGCATGCCAAGAGTAATCAATCTGATCTGGTGCGACTCAGAGGGAACAAAGCCTTCATAACTGCAGCAGCATCTACAGGATCTCTTTGCTGTTGTGTTTCATTGAGGGAAACTAAACAGTCCAAGAGGAAACAAGAATATTTCGCCACAGTTGGTAACAATTTCTTAATTTAGGATAGAAACAATGAACAATAATCGTTTTCCACCTCCTGAAATCTTGACTGACAAGCAGATTCTTGTCTGTTTCATGTAGCTGTTCATATCTGCGGCTCCAGCTGCTTTGTCATCTTATTCCGGTTTATAGGCAGGAATAAAGATACAAGGAGAACATTGAAAATGTGGAGCTAAGCGTTTTTCCCTGTGGACTGCTGCAGATTGATTCTTCCTGGCCAAGAATGTTAAAATGTTCTGTAGTCTTTACTCAATCTGCTCTTACTGGATTGGTTTCAGAGCACAATGCAGCAGTATTCACAGGCTTGTATCACGGTGCAGTTTGGAGATTACCCACTGATCGCTAGAATAAAGGTCAAAATGAAGCGGGGTCTGATGTAAGGGAGGCCCAAAATAGATTCTCCACTTTTATTAACACAGTTGGAAGTTTGATGATGCCTCGGGAGACTCTGCAAACTTTATTTCATGCTGCATTTGAAACATGTGACGGGAATGTATGGTTCAGTTCTTACATAGTTTATGAGCTCTGGTAGTTTGATTTAATCTGATACGACTTGTAGACGTAGCCATGGTAGAAGTCCTTCATCTCACTAAATGCACTCAGTTAATGCAACAGTGAATTAGAATTGCTCCATTGCTCTGCACCACAGAGGAATTGTTTAGAAAAATCTAATTTCGTTACTTTTTCAAGAGTCAGCGGGCATAACAATAATCTGGCAAAGAGAAAGGACTTAATTTATGTGTTACAATATGTATGTTCAGTTCTACATTAAAACATTTGAGAAAGAGGGGGCTGCAGAATCTGATGCAATATTAACGCAGGGAAGTAAATGTAAATGCATGATGGGGAACTTCTAAGATGTTCTGCACTCGACAATTTGCCTCATGGCCACATTAGTTTGGACATCAGAGCAACAGACCATAACGCTATTAAAAAAAATAGCTGTTTGACTGACAATGAATCCCACAAACAAATTCCGACGTTTAAGTTCAATTAGATTGATCACAGCTGAAGTCTGGCAGAATCTAAAAGGTCACAATATTAAACATTCACAATGTCTGCCTGACTACTCTGACCTTTCCCTTGTTTGCAACCTCCACATCCTTGTAAATATCCATGGGTAATTTGCCTTGTGAAGCTAATGATTTATCTCCTTGATGCATCAAGTCCAGCAGACACATTAGTCGTGGCATGAAAATGAACATCACAATGACTAATGACCCATAGTCCTCATCACATTATATCCCTGAAATCTTGATCATCGTGGAATCATCCAACTCAATAAGACAAGAAGGCTGCATTGTTTTCTTTTTAACTATTGTCTAAATATCTGTACACTAGTGTTGGGCAAGATAACGATGTACACAACATGAGACGACACAAATTTGTGTCAGCCATACGTTTCAGACTAGCTATTTCTTTAATATCTCTAGTTGTAGTAGGCTTTTGTGGGCAATGTTGCAACTCAATGAGCAGGAGTGATTTATGGCACAATTGGATTTACAGGATTTTTGCATCAATTTAATTAAGTACCTTTATTTGTCAGGTATTCAATTTACTGGATTAGTGAAAAACCAGCACTCAGCACTAAACTTTCTCATTCTAAATGAAAGTTCCAGAGATTTTACTATATAATCTTTAATATACATCATTATCGCAATATAATATTACATGTACAGTGATAAAAGATTTTATCCATTTTAAAGCCCAACTGATTTTTGATGCTGATACTGATATCGATAATTGGGAGTTTAAAAAATGCAATAAAAATATATCACATGACTCATATCATAATGGTGTAGTTATTATGTACGCAACATTATCGTTTCAATTCCAGCCTGGGACTTGTTGCATGCCATTTCCTACCTATCAATCTATCACACCTCATTTCCTTTCACCTCTCTAATGTCTACTCGTGAATAAAAGCATAAAATACCCCAAAAATACTTAAAAAGAAAAACAGATCCCTTAAATTAGTTAGAAATTGAATAAATTGTGACTATGAAATCTACTGAGCAGGACATTGTTTCCAAATTACCTCAAACATATCTTTGGCATTTCTGTACTGCAATATCTGACATGTACACGACACCAATATATCTGCAATAAGCTAACATCTGCTGATTTATCGGTCTAGCTGTAATCCATATTTCACACCTCTGCTGTATTCCTTTTACTATGACTATATATTATGAATACACATACTACTCCTTCAGGCTTGTTGTCACCTCGTGAACAAACACAAATCTGAGCCTAAAGCTTGTATCTGCACAGCACCTCATAATAAGAGTGATGTTCATAAGGACTCCCAGTATGTTGTGATCTCGTGCCTTACCAGAAAGAAATACAGATCAGAGAGCAGAACTCCTCAACTGGAACACTTTATGAACACAACCACTTTCCCTCTGAGCTTACTGGTCTCACTTAACTGAGTTTAGCTGTGACAAACTGATGTAACATATAGCCCATAGTGCTAATGCAGCTCTGTGGTCTGAGAAATGTCCACGTTTACCCTTTGGGTCTAGTTATTTACAGTGTGCAGCCATGTTTTTCAGAGTAACATGACCAGGGGATTGAAAACGTAGTGGTGTTTTCGACAATCTTCGCCAAATGCAATATCTAGTTTCCACGCAATGTTCTTTACAGGAAACACAATAACGCTTTTAGTCAGATTGTGGACATCCTTTGAGCTGCAGTTAAATGAATTTATCAATATGTAATCTGACGGAGGCATTTAAAAAATGCAAAACATTCATGCAAAATGTGTCAATGCTTTCCAGAAACACTAATCTGTCTGATCATGATTTTTAAACCAACACAGTGAGCAAATCATGTGGCTTTTGATCATTTACTTACTAGTTAAATTATACATTTGTAACCAAAATAAACGTCTGCATGCAAACATGTGTAATTGAAATCTAAAAACCAGGAGTATACAGTGTATACAGCACTAGAGCATGCTGCTGCAGTGTAATCTTACATTGTGCAGTTATTGCAAGACCGTCTCATAAGCACCACAAGCAGAGCATAATGGGGAGAGGATTTAGTGAGATTGGGCAAGCAACCATGCAAAGTGTATTTAGAATAAACTATATTGTGTTTAGATTGAGGACTGTTTGTCCAGGTTTATCTACACAGGGGTCAAGTCCAGTGACTGTAAATCAGAAGATTCGGGGGGGAAGAGGTGGCTTTCAGAATTGTAGAGTAAATGAGATAGCATGATTGGGAATGCTGGGAAAAAGTTAATGGGTTTTAGTTGTCATTCGTCTTGCCACTGGTGACAGCCCATATTCTTTAAAGGGATTCAGTGTGGGGCCATAAATCTTAGCAGGGTCATGCATCGCACAGAGGTGAAGAGGAGTTATGAAGGGGAGAAGGGAAAGGGGGAAGGAAGAGAAAAGGTGCTGGGGTGAGTGGGAAATAGAAAAGAGGGGGGGGGTGTGAGTGGAGCTACTGAGAGACAAGCAGAGGGTCAGAGAGAAGAGTGGTGACATAAAAAGACAAACGCAGCTAGGTTGACACAGGGTGAGACAGAGTGATGTAAAGTGGAACCGACCCCTGAGATGACGTGCTGCAGGTGACTCACCATGAAACGTAGGTCGTCGAAGCCATTGAGCAGGAACTTGCTCTCGTACTGCGGCAGCCCCACGTGCTCCAGCCACTCTCCCACCGGCTGGTCCAGGGCTTTACCACAGGCCCCATCTGCCGAGAGAGGGAAGCGCTTCAGCAGGGAGAAGCCGTTCAGCCGGTAGCAGCGGCACTCAGAGGACGACACATGGCATTGCCACATCATCCTCGGCCAGCAGAGGCAGAGCCGAGTGCAGCAGCACCAGGCGGGGTGGGGGGGAGACAGGGTCCAGGCCGGGGGTGAGGGGCTCCCAAGGTAAAGGCGGGGGCCCAGCTAACTCAAACACAAGAGGAGGGTAGGAAGTGCTGCAGGCCCAGCTCAAGCCCTGCAGGGAACTGACTAGGCTAATATACACCCACTGGTGTTAGTGTGACTGACTGGAAATGTCAGGCGAGGGTGGAGGTAGTGCGGGAAAGGAAGCCCATCTGAAGCTTGGTGTTGTTAGTTATGTTGGACTGAGCCACTACGGCATCTTCCAACAAACAGGGTTCACTAAACATTCCTTTAGTGAGCAGATGAGCGAGTGTAAAATCTAGTGCCTAGTCCAAAAACATAACTAATACACAATACTGAACACTACAAGTTAAGAGACTAGATCATTTTCAGGCTGAGGGAAAATGGAAATATTTATCACTAAATCAGACATGTTCATACATCACACATTATTCACTCTGCTAAAACTATCCCCGTCATTTTGTTCTAAAATCAGAAATTACTCCATCAGGGTGTAACACAGAAATATTCAGTTCCCCCAAAATGAATTTGTCAGGGTTTTCACCACATACTTGTAAAGCTCTGGCTGAGTCCCATGGCTTCATTGGTCAACCTCTTTGAGAGCTAGGACACGGCTCATACAATGAAGGTAGCAGCATTCTAAAGTACTGTTGAGGTACTCGTGTTATTTTTGATCAAGGAATACACATTTGCTTAAATAATTTTTTCCGTCCTTACTCCAGAGCCACAAGGAGTACGGTCAGGTAGACATATTGTAAATCCTACATCAAAAAAAGAAACGTTGGCTTAGGATTTCCACAGTGTGCTGATTCCAAACTCCTCAATTTATAATCAAATCCAAGTATAGATTCCTTGATAAAGCTCCAGGTAAGCTGTGTGCCAGTGGAAAAAGGCTCGGTGTCCTTGGTGGTACCAGTGCTCCCTGTGCTGCCCAGCATTCACACTCTTCAGCAGGCTGCTGGCTGTGCGGCTCCGCCAGAGAACGTGCTTCTCATCTCTCAAAGCAGTAAATCCAGGTTCAGATCCGACAGACGGCAGGTGAGCCTCTTGACTCTGAAGCAAGGATCAATGCAGGACCACAGTGCAGGTTAAGCTAGCTCCTTCCTGAGGCAGGTGCCCCCCCCCTCCACTCCCGCCCCAGCCCACCTGGTTCTTCTCCTCGCTGGGTACAGCTAGCAGCCTCTGTGCTCAGGGCAGAGGTTTGCTGCATCCCCTGCCTGTCTGAGACATGCAGGCAGCGCAGATGCAGTCACAGCAGCTGCTCCTGGCTCACACACGCTACCCCTCACTGCTCACAGGGCATAATGTCCTGACGCCGGCTACTTAAACACAGGAGACCACAGATCTGCCTCAACCTCAGCCACTGCTGCCACGTCCTTCCCACATCCACGACAGGCAACAGACTCAGTGATCATCCCCCCTTCTCATCCGAGCAAATCCCTCAAGCTCTTCTTTTTAACTCCCCCCCTTCTCGCTCTCGTCTCTCTCTGCTTTCTTTCTCTCGCTCTCGATCTCATAGCCCCATTCCCATACTGTGTGATCGCACTGCAGGGCTGCCGTATGCTGCCTGATGAAGTGGGGTGCTGCTCCACGTAACCACCTCTCTCTCTCTCTCTCTCCCTCACTCTCCCACTATATCAATTTCCCTC
>NTHP01000396.1:534339-548194 GCA_003416845.1 Oplegnathus fasciatus | reverse complement strand
AGCACGAACTGATGAAGCCTCTTGGATGAGAGGTGAAACGTCTTCACAGACAGGATGAATGAGAATATTCACAGGCTGTTTTTAAATTGGCAAACTTCCATTTTTAAAAGCACACAATAGCTTTTGAACAGGTGTCGCTCATGCATGAATGGAATAACGGCGATCAGCAGCAGGTTGGATGCAATGTGGTGTCTCGTGCATTACACCTGGTGAGAAATTTTACGGGCAATGTGGCAGGTGAAACAGGACTGTGCATCCCCCTCTCCCAGCCCCCACCAAACACCATCACCACTACTCTCATATTCATGTACCACATCTGTCTAACCAGATCTCGGGATGTGTTCACTCTGCCGTGGCTCTGTATATGAATTATAAACCAGCTTACACATACTTTAAAAAAAAAATTCCCTCTTCATCAGTTGGATTTACCAACAAGAAAACATTTTTGTTAATTCTATTTAATTTTTATTGTGGCCAATTCAAATTCATAGATACTTAAAACTAATTTTGGTTTATAAATCATATTAAGAGCTATTGTATAGGCTATATCTGTTTTCACACTATCAGTTTCAAAATTGTTACATTACAAAGGTGTATAAATCATATAAATTAAAAAAAAAAAAAATTAACATAATAAAATACAGGTTTTTTCATTGGGAATCCCAATCTGTGTGTGTTACATAAAACCACAGCCATTAGTAAGTGAAGCAGCATATAAATACACACACTGTATGCACTTTAAAAGCCTGCATGTGTAATGACCTGAGGAATACCGCTGGGAAATTTAGAGTACGCACACGAATGAAGCCACTCAAGCATCGGTAACATGTGGTTGTGTTAACCTTTGCCTTTTGAGTATTGAACAGATGTGGGGAAGACGTCAATCACCTTAATCATATGTGCCATTTCTATAATTAGTACAGTGTGTAATGGTCACTTAAATGCAAGATTCTTATATAATAAGGTTATTAGTGGTATTAACCTTACTGGAAAATAAAAAAATACATGAACACACAAAAAAGTAGTGAGAGTGGTGTGGGTGTACCTTGCATTCATGGATCCATTTTGTTGTCTAACGCTTGTGGTTATCTTTCCTATTTCTGTAGTTAACTGGCCAAACGTCAACAGGAGGATGTTAAATTGTTCCATGGCAGCTACAATGCAGTTTAATGGGAGAAACAATTAAATTAGCTAAATTACTGGTAATGACAATTACCTTTTACAATTGAAGAGAAAATTGAGGGTGGCTTAATTTATCAGATATAGGAAAGTGAAATAGTAGCTAATCTTGTGTGGTGGGGTACATTATTAATAACCACAAGATGTAAGCTAGCCAGTTAGGTATATAGTATAGGCACTTTCAAGGTCTTGCTCCTTAAAATTGGCAAATCATTGATGGTACATGTTAATATTGATGATACATTATGGACCAAGACCTCACAAGTGCAGATAACTCACTACTTTTTGGTGGACGTTAATTTTGCTAATTATATTCAGAATATAAAATTCTCCACTATTTCATGTTACCATGCAGGTATTTGATAAGCCAATTTGACCGGTTTGTCATGTGATATGTTAGCTTACCTTAGCATTGACGCAGGTTTTTGTTGTAGTTTAGCTAGCTCGCTAAGGCAAGTAGCTAGCTAAGCTAACAGAAGTTACAACAATTTACATGAAGTTGCCGTTTTTGAGAATAAACTAACTGAACACAAAAAAACCAATGAAAACTACACATTAAAAGTGAAAGCTTCACTTACATTTCTGACCTAACGGTTAAACTTGGGTCACTTGAGTTGAGGACATCAGCTGTGGTATTATCATCACTGAGGTTAAACTATTTTGGGTTACAAAGGGGGCTACCGGGCTGTTGTTGTCAAGCTTAACTGCATTATTAAACTGATGTAGTGTGAGAACAATTCTTAATCAATTCAATTCCCATCCAGGACTCAGTTCTATAGTTCAAGCAAAGTTTAGACGGTTTTATTCAGCTTGTTTGTTTGTTTGTTTGTTTGACCTGCTCTCTTCGGCTCCTCCCTGCTGTCCATATTTGGAATGTTCTGACTCCAACTGACAAAGATGGCGGCCAACGAAATGTTGATTTTTTTTCTCTTTAAATTCTTAAATGTATTTCATTTGATTCTTGATTATTTGACTCTTTGTACACTTTATGAATAGTTTTACAAAATAAAAAAAAAGTTTTTTATTCAACTTTTATAAAACAGGCTAACTTATGTTATTTTATTTATGTATTTATTTATTTATGTCGCCTTAAAAATCTTCCAAATATGGTAATACAACAGCCTTCAGCAATTTTCCTAAAATAAATTTCAAGTAACTGTCATTTGTTTCAATGTATTTTTTACCAACAGATGTGATATAATCATACATTAAACAGATACGGAGTGAGCATCCATACAGATGCTCCAGTCAGATGTCAGAAGAATGATTTATTAATCCAACAAAAGCTGACAGGACAGGGAGAGGACATCACCATAAATCTGAACCATCAGACAGGCATTAACACTCACCATGCAGGTGCAGCCACCTATTACAGGGCTGAGAGTGACTGGTGTATGTCTTTTCCATTGAGTATTTTCCTTTATTAAAGTTTTATTTAATTAGACTAATTACACCTCCAGACTGAGTTGAAGTTTCCCATAGTGCTGCTACTACTCCCATATCCACCCCTCTTTACACCAACAGCACTTAAATATACACAGTCCTGTACAAATATGCCACCTTACCATTGTGCTCTGTATTAAGTAGTTCAGAAAGCAAGCTGTGTCTGCAAAGAAATTAATTAAAAACTGTCTCATCACAATGGCTGATTCTTCTCTTTGTTTAAGTAAGAATTTAAATAGAATACCAACTACTTTCACTACAACAGGAGCCCAAAAAATGGTCAGCAGTTACATAAGCTGCCAGATTTAATAAGGTTTAAAATTTATATGTACCACTGGAAATGTCAATGGGGTTTAAAGGTTATGCTTTATCTCATAACTTCCTTTTTATAATAACAAACTACGAATGCCAGCCTTTGTATTCAGTGTGCACGTACTGACATATACGTGTGTGTTTTTGTATCTGACCTAAAGCCCAGCCTCCCTCTGAGCCCTGTGTGTTGCTTTAATGATTGGTGGTGGTTGATCGCTTCATGAGATATACTTGCAAGCCAGAGTAAATTTTTGCCCTCACCACACACACACATATCCCACATATCCCCAACCCAAACAAATCCCTTGAAATCTGGAAGAGAAACAGACACTCGGGAGCAGCTGCAAAACAGGATGCCCTTGAGAACAGGACACCCCACCCAACATGGCCTGAATAAACATTTCTGTCAGAGAGCAGAGGGGTGGAGCAGAGAGCAGGCACTGGACAGGCGAAGGTGACAAAGAGAGGGGTATACAAAGCCAAGTAAAAGTTCAAGATGTCTACTCTGAAGTGACACCCAACTGCCCTTGTTGTAAGGATGAAAAAGGTACATGCTCTCGACACACTGTAAAAGCCAGACCCTGGTTACAGTATGTGACCATAAACTGGGCAGGGCTGTTGTCAAGACCATTTAAGTTGAGTCCAAGTCTGAGTAGTTTTGAGGTCGAT
This sequence comes from Oplegnathus fasciatus, assembly GCA_003416845.1. NCBI lineage: Eukaryota > Metazoa > Chordata > Actinopteri > Centrarchiformes > Oplegnathidae > Oplegnathus > Oplegnathus fasciatus. The sequence goes on along the minus strand of NTHP01000396.1, from coordinate 544,591 downwards.
TCAAGACCAAACGGTGCCAAGATTAAGTCAAGAACAAGACCAAAAGAAACAAAACAGCGCCATGTCAATATTCTTCAATGTTGCTGTACTGTTGTTCATAATGAGAGTCAACTGTAATATCACTTCAATCACTCAGTTCTAATTCAATAAAGTTTGAACTTCACTTTTCTGTGATAGGAACAGGAAACAACATAAAAACAGTTAATGGACCCCCCCCAAAAAAATAATTAAAGTACAAAAATTAAAAAGCCTTTATTATCACGTACTTTCAATATGTGTTAGTGTTACTTTTAATCATGTAACCACAATAATCAAGGCTTTTTTCTCTTTACTTGTGTATTTTAACAAAGCAGGGGGGAATTATGGGCTAGCCACCAAACAAACTCTGTAAAATCTTCTTAGTATTTAAGAAAAATCATCATTTTACTTACACAGTTAACTGTTCAGTTATATTTTGCAAAGTTTACCGCCCTTAATTATGGTCTAAATATTGTTTCAAAGCTGACTCTACACTGCTGAGTATGTAATTATGTTGGAGAATAATAAATAATAAAGTTTTTGGCCTCGGACTGCCAGGGGGCCTCCAAGCCTCAGGCCGCATGTGGCGCGTGGCCCAAGACTTCCGAAGGAAGTTGAACGCCAACCCTCAGTGTGCACAGCGCAAGCTGACCACTAGGCCCCTGGGTGTTATAGCGTGAGCTAACGACTAGGGTCCCCCAGACCCCTTAGCGTTTACAATTGGTGCCCCGGGCCCCTTGGTGTTTAAAATGTAAGCTGACCACTAGGGCCCCTGGGCCCCTCAGCGCTTACAATGTGAGGGCCCCCGGGCCCCTTGGTGTTTAAAATGTGAGCTCACCACTAGGGCCCCCCAGACCCCTCAGTGCGTACAATGTGAGTGCCCCCAGATCCCTTGGTGTTTAAAATGTAAGCTGACCACTAGGGCCCCTGGGCCCCTCAGTGCTTACAGTGTGAGGGCCCCCAGACCCCTTGGCATTTAGAGCGTGATCTGACCACTAGGGCCCCTGGGCCCCTACAGTGTGAGGGTCCCTCCACGCTTAAAGCATGAGCTGACCACTAGGGCCCCCGGGTGCTTCCAGTGTGAGTTGACCACTAGGGCCTCCAGGCCCCTTGGTGCATACATTGAGCGCAACACCTGGGCCCCTTGGTACATACAGTGCATGCTTAAAATGAGAGCCCCTCGGAGGGTACAGTGCTTCCATACAACTGAGTCGCTGGTTGGCACGCTACAATATGCTGTGACATGATACAATATCCACCAACAAGTCACTTCATTCTGCACAACAGAACAGTTTGAAGGACGTCATACTATAGCAAGCTGTTCGTTATTTGACTTACCGTAACCAGCTATCCCTTTATTTTAGCTAGTTGGCCATTTTCCCTAGCTAGCTGCCCATATGAAAAAAAAAACGTCAGGCTAAATGGAACTACTACAAACCGCTGCATTTACCCCGAAGACTCATGCAGCTCAGGTGCTGTGCGACAACTGTTGTAGTTTCATGTAGCTACTTGCTAGCAACCGCCTTTTTAAGGCTTATGAAAGCTCCAAAATTCACGAGTTGGATATTAACTGGTGTATTTTATGTTGTAGAACAAGCACCAAAAATCTCTTTGTGTTAAACACGAACCTTATTTCAGGGATCTAACCAAAACCCGATTCAAAAACCGACCAACGTTCAAGCTGAGGGAATCCATGACCTTCTTCCTGGGGCACTCTATAATCGTTCTTTCATCAGCCGGTTAACGCAGGGTTTTAAAACAAGGCTGAGCTTAACATTAGAACTGAATTCTGAAGCCGTATTCTTTGCGAAATAATGATTTTGCTTACGGCAAGCTAACAATTTATTGCATGTAATTTACGTCACAGGCTGTTTGCACTGAAGCTTGGCTGATACTGTTATGTTATAGGATGAATATATAGTGTCATATCTTGAATCTAAAAAAAAAAGCTTAGAAAGCTTGAAATCTGATTAAAAAGGTTTTGAAAGATTGAAACTAAGTTTTGAAGGCTTGCATAATGTTTTGATAGGCTGAAAAAAAAATTCAAATCCCTGCAAACATTATTTTGTATTTGAGTTTTCCTTCTACACGACTGCGGCACTCTCTTTACAGTGTTTACACTTATTTTCAGAGTTTCAAATTTGTCACTGTTCTCCGGGTGTATTAGTTTGTTTTCCAGGCTGCTCCGCCAATGACTGACATGCACAGGATATGCGAACAAGATGCACTGTGCTGTCTGGCTGTCCCCGAGCAGTGCCCGTGGCAGGCATGGATGTTGAATAAAATCTGCAGTAGATAACTAGTTAACTTAGTTAACTAGCTAATTTATCTTAAAGAGCAACTTGCAGATTAAATCTTTTACAACATTTATACTTAACCTTATCTGAAAATGACCATTTGAAAAGTGAATGCAGGATTTGCATAGAGAACCGTGCATCCTGTTAGCGTATCCAGTCAATCCCACCTAACCCGGTACTTTCCAATATAGGAAAGCCGGGAGGGGCCTCCAAAAGACATCTGCCCAGGGGCCTCACGGGACCATGATCCGGCCCTGCCCACAAGGCACAGGGGTGCAAGATGACAGAAACAGTGTCGCATCAACACCAGCACTACAGTCCTGGCAAGTTCTGAGCTTGAAAGAAGGGTGCCAGGATAAATAACTTCTTGAATATATGTTTTCAGAATATTACCTTGGACTTCATGACAGTTTTGCTCAAGAATTATACTGTTATGTAATTCACTTTCTCAAGAACAACTCAACTTTTTGTCAAATCTGCAAAAATGCATAAAGTCAAAGTAGATAAATGAGAACTGCTCCTAAACTGAGGCTGATTCATGGGTTTCACAAGAGGAAAATAAATATCAACATGCTTTTCACTGCTAGTAGGTTATGACAAGATATTGCAATATGCCAGAACTTAACCTAAAAATCTGAATAAGATCTTGTAATTTTTATCATTGTGATCGGGATTAAGCACTCAATAGAAAGTGTCAGAAATGTTCCAGTCTGCTGTGGACATTTAAAAAATATTGCATAATTTCGCCTTTGAGCCGTGCACTATAATAATAGAGTATCAGTCATCCACCATTGTCCCCACAGGTTCAGACTATTTAAGTGTGCTTGGAAGCCTTGGTAAGAAATTATTATTAATATCAGGGACTTTGCAGTGCTTTAGGGTATGCTGCATTGACGCTCCAAAGTGCTCAAAAATCACAAGTTAAGGCTTTTGGGGATAATGGAGGGAGGGAGGGGAGGGGAGGGGTGGGGGGATTGCTCACAGTAGGCTGAAAGTAGATGGCGCAAGACGGAGCAAAGGAGCCAGAGGAGTGCAGGAGGAGACAGTGTGAGCGTGGGCCTGCCCCTGAGACATGTACTGAGTGGATGTGGAATGACAGCACAAGCCCAATTAGTCTTGGATGCCAGGGCTGCTACAGGGAGGTCGGTGCAAGTGATCAAGCCATTCATGCATTCAAGCACTCACCCGCAGGCGTTCTACGCCAACAGCCTGGGTAAAGTTACTACAGTCTATCACCGCTTCTGCTGGACTCCTGATCCCTCTCATACTGCTGCCTCTGCTCTCACCCTCTTCCTTCCTTCCTTCCCTTCTCTCTCCTGAAATATGCTGCTTCGCCCCATCTCATTCTTTTCTTTTTTTTCCCTCACTAATCCTCAGTTGCATCCTCGTTTTTTTCCCCAACACATTCACACTCGCTAACACACTCTCTCTCTTAAGGACATTAACACACTCTACTTGAAAGCCTGTCCGTGCCTTAACACCAACAGCGCCACTCCCTCTGTCCTCTGCACCCTCCCACTTGTTTCCCATCCCCAGAGCTCGAGTATTACCTCATCCCACTCTGAGGCAAAGGAAGGCATGCGCTCCATGGACGGCTGCCCAGAGCTGCAGTTAGACACGGACCCACTGCGGCCAGCCAGACCTCCATCCTCCTCCCCGAGTGGTGACGCCAACAAGTCAGAGTCCGACTTGGACAAGCTTCGAATCAGCCCCAGGTCTGTAGGTCTGACTTTGACCGCTGCCACCGATGTAGACTCAGCTGAAACTTCACTCGAGTCCTTAATACCAGCCTTTGGATTCTTGATCACCTTGGTTTGGTTGGCATCCGGCATGCACTCTGCCATTGTTTTGGAGCTGCCAAGTGCAGCTCAGGGTCCTCAGTTTCCTGCAGTATTTGGACTTGTTTAGTCAGTCCAGAGAGTGATCCAGGATCTTTGTGGAGATTTTCAACTTCTAGTTGTGGAAAGCCAGTCAATGGTACTACTGAAAGACACAGATTAATGAAATATAAGTGGTGCAGACCTGAGGAATTTGCCTGTACACCAAATGACTCCAAGTCATACAAAGTGCTCCTGTTTGGAGGGAAAGGGAGCGTGTAAGTGAGAGACTTGTTGTGCACAGAAACAATCATCAGGGTCCACCCACTAGTTGTATCCTGTTGCCCTCCCCTTAGTGACCGGCTGCCTCAAAGAGCCCCCCTCCTTTACCCTCTCAACTGTGGCTTTTTTTGATCGTCCTACACTTTCTCCTATCCACACAGTCTGCTTTTCTTATCAGGCCATGTATCTAATTTGGTCATGCAATTCTTAAAAGAGACCATTCCCTGCAGAATCTGAAATAGGGAAAAAGCATCAGATGAATAAAGAAGCACATGGGTGTGGATGTTTTCATTTGCATCTACATGTGGCACACACACAAGTGCATACCACTCACTCACACACACACACACACACACACACACACACAGATACATTCAAATGCATCTAAAGTAATTTAAGATAAAGCTTGATGTCTGATGGTTAAAACTTAAACTCATCACTATCAGCTGAAATAAAAGAAATTCAAGTCATTTCTGCATCCTCTTACCTGCTGACTTGTAGCCCTGCTGCTTTCCCTGCTCCGTGTTTTTGTGTCCGTCCTGTTCTGAGGTTGTTTCCAGACACTTCAGGAAGACCGGCTCTGTCCCGTACTGAGGATCAGAGGACGGGAGGATCCCAAAGCCTGGCCTTATTCAGACTGACAGCTGGGGTAATCAGGTTACTGACGCACTGGGTGGCTGCTCCATTTTAAAAGGAGGGAGAGTCGGGATTCCTCCTGTTCTGTCTGTCTGTGTGTCTACGAGTGTGTGTGTGTGTGTGTAGGAGACTGAGGTTACTGAGTTGAGCTTAGTTTTGTTATTGTTGGGCAGACATGGCGTAAATTGTATTTCAGACTTTTATTGAACTGACATGGCTGACATCTATCTATCTATCTATTACTTCTTGGCTCAACTTTGTAAAAGTGTCAGCGACCTGAAGTCTAGGAGAAAATTTAGGGTGCTCCTCTGGATGCATCCCCTATTTTTCCTCTGTAAATTCTGCCTGACCAGGAGCTTCATCTCTAATAGACTTTCATGCACATATTTTACAGTCACAAATCCAGTCTAGGCCAAAGTGGTGACACTTCACAACAGCGAAACACAGATTTTGATGCCAAAATCATTAGGTTACATTGATTTTCTCTACTTTTCTGTGATATAGTTGAAGGAAAATATCATTACTGGTATCATTTACCAAACCATGAATGCCATAAAATTGTTTTTATTGTGTTCTCTGACGTGGATGTATAAGGGAAATATGAACTCTTGGCATCTGCAGAGGGTAAAAAAAATCTAGATAGGAAGTGTTGATGATATGGGAGGAATGTAAAAAAGATCTCACACACTCTGTGCTATTCATGACTCTTCTCAAAGGGAGTTGATGGTGACAAAAGGGTGTCTTGTGAGACATCCTTAGTATTCACAGGCATCTGTAGCCGTGCACAGCACGCCTCTGTGCCCTGTGCCCTCAATCAGCCAAGTTCCTTGCATGCTCACCTCTTCCCTTTGGGCGGCGCTGGTATGTGCATGACAGAAAAGATAACATCCTTCGCTCGCCAAGGAGGGTTCACGCAGCCACACACTGCTTAGCTGGCAATAACAAAAAGCCACGTCTAATGAAGCACGTTGAATCGCACATCTATTGATCTCTATGACTGTGATGAGGATGAAACAGTTATCCACATCTTCTGTGCCATTTTAAACAATAGAGGCTCTGGAATACAGCATGTTTCAAGATAATGATGTCTTCACGGCATATTAGAGCGACTAAAATAAAACATGCATCCCCTCCTTCAGCTGGCTGGCTGGCTGCTGAGCCTCGGGCTAAAGACAGTGGTGACTCATGAACACTCTTCTGAAACAAAGACACTGTGCAAGTCACAGAGAGACATCCTGTACAGTAAACACACACACTGGAGTGCAATGTTTTCATGTGCACGGTGTTTGTGTCTGTGCGTATGGGTTGTTTGCTCCTAAATTGTTTGTGCTCCCTGACACACGGATGCCTTTTCAGGATTCTTGTGAGTGTTTGTGACGTTCTTTCCACCTGCTGTATGTGTCCCCAGGTCCACAATTGACATTTTTAATAACACTGCGCAAGTTCCAAAACCACTTTTCTCACCACTCAAGCCTATAAATCATTATCCTTCTCTGCAATGTGGTGCCCCGCAGTTCCCACCTGATCAGCTGGCATTACGGAGACGAAGAATGAGGCCACTGGGTAAAGATCTAATAAAGTTAATCAACCTTGGAAGCTATTACCTTCAGATAGGCTGTTTGGCTTCAAAACAAATCTGCAAATGGCAGCAAAACTCCAAGTCAGCCTCTCATGAATACCATAAAATGTGCTGTACAAGCCCCTGTTTGCCTGGGAATGTACAGACCTAAATGACAGCCATATGCTTCATTCTCTGAAATCCCACAGTACTTTGTTTGGCTTGTTTTTTTACTCCTTGGAGGGTTTGAGAGGACGTTAACTCCAGAGTCACGGACAAGAAGGCTCTGATGCTAACCTTTAAGGTCATCTGTTCCCCAAGGCAGCAGGGATGCCATTCATCCAAGCTTTCATTTTCAGAGCCCTGAAATGTGGGAATACATACCGCTCCTCACTGGATAAGCAGAAAAATCCAAGAAATAATAACGTACTAGATCAAGCAATGCTTAGAGGACTAGAAAAATAGAGGTAATTTACAGGCCAACATCTTATTTTAAAACAACCCCAAAACATTTCAATATACAGCCAGTAAAAACAGTCTTATTTTTACATTATTTTCTTGCTATCGAGCACAGGTGTCTCACTTTGAAACGACATTCTTCAAATGTTACTTCATAGTAAAAGATGTTTCAAAGTCGAGGGATGAAATAAATCACTTCAATAGAGTCAACAGCAAAACTACCTGCTGTTTGCTCAGAATGGCTAAAGATGTGGCTCCTGTGAAAGCTTTCCAACAGACACGAACGGAGCTGACCCCTCAGCAGGGAAATGGGAGGGCAAGTGTGCATGGCTGAGTGAAGACGTAGCGCTGGATATCCATCAGTGTTAGAGAGGGCGAGCGAGACAGAGAGACTGGAGGGTGGAGATACAATCTTTTCTCAGCGTCTAACTGGGTTTAGTTGGTAATCTCACTGGGTTATTCTGTGAATTTCCTCAAATACCCTTGTATCAATAGCATCTGCAACATCTGTAGGTTATGGGAAAATTGACATGAGGTTCCCCACAGTGAAAGGATCTGGCAATTCTCCACTGGTGTAGAGTGGCTTACTGGCATTTTAGCTACAATTGGGGCATTTCTCTATGGATGATACCGTTGGTCTGTTCTAGTGAGATGTCTCAACAATTATTGGATGTCTTGCCATGAAATTTGGTACAGACATTCATGGTTTCCAGACAATGACTCCTGATGACTTTGGTGATCTCCTGGCATTTATCAGCAGGTCAAAGTTTTGAATGATCTCAACACCTTTGAGATGGATTGACACAAAATTTTGTACAGACATTCATGGTCCTTCAACAATGAATCATTATGTCTGTGACAACCCCCTGACTTTTCCTCTAGCGCCACCATGAGGTGCACATTTTGGTTTTGAGCAGAGGTGTAGAGCTATTTGTTTGAGTACCGGAGCACACCGATGACGCGCAGGCATGCGTTCAGTTGTGGCTTGTTTAGAAGGTTATGTAACCACTGTTCCTACGGTGGCAAGTTTACACACATTATTTAACTACATAAACTTTTACCTTTTTAGCTGTTTTATAAAATGAAGGAATGTTTTGCTGTCTGTTCATCTTTACTAGTTAAAGTTATAATCCCAAAGATTTTCATCTCATTGTCTTTCACGGGCACCTATGGCAACAATTGGTAATTGCAGGTGTGTTTTTGGACCTCACTTCAGTTTCAGTTTCAAGTTTTATCGTCTGTAGTCATCAATGTTTTCTTTGTTTGTTCGGCCATAGTAACTGTTTACTCGCAATGCTAGCAGACACTGGAAAAAACAATACGCTGCTTCACGCAAAGGTGAGTTGAAGAGTGAGTCTGTTGCGTTATAAGCCTTGTTAAAAGTCTCAACTGTGTGCCGCTTGTGATTTTTCCGGAAAAGTCGCCACCGACACCCGGGTCGTAATACTGCAAATACAAGGGCTTTCACCGTTGTGTTGCATCATTCGGCGATAGATAGTGACTTAACAGACATTTATTTAAATGAAAATCTTCGAGATTATATCTTTAACGTTAGCTAGCTGTAGACTTGAAAAAAAAAAAGAATTCACTCAAAGGCAGCTACCGGCAACTTTTAAGGTGGAATGTTTTCTTGCATGTTACTCAGTGTGTGAGTTGACGTCGTGAATCAATCGACACACCTTAAATGTCAATGTGACAACTTTGATCATTCCATTTGTTTTTATTGGCTCTCTTGCATGATACGCTTAAAAGATGATTGTGAACATTCTATTTCCTCACTTGGAGAAAAAAAAGTGGTGGAGCGTTGTTCCGGTGCGCTCCGGCAGCACTACACCTATGGTTTTGAGCAAAATATTCTGGGCAACTATTGCCATGAAATTTTGACTTTTTATCTAGTACCATCAACAGGTCAAACTTTAAATGTGTCCAGTACTTTGGTTTATGATGGAATATTTGAAAAAATAATCACATTCCCAACAGCTTCAGCTGTACTTTAAGTTTTGCTAATTAGCAAATGTTAGCATGCTAACATGCTAAACTAAGATGGTGAACATACCCACTAAACATCAGCATTGTCACTGTGAGCATGTTAGCATGCTGACGTTAGCATACAGCTCAAAGCACCGCAGTGCCCAAGTACAGCCTCACAGAGCAGCTAGCATGCTACAGTAGCATCTTAGGGTGCTTTCACACCTAAGCTGTTTGGTCCGTTTTATTCGAACCCTGGAGCGTTTCGTTGGCTAGTCCGGTTCGTTTGGGGTGGTGTGAAAGCTCATTCGAATTCTGGTCTGCCTGAAAACGGGGGTCTCAGTTCGCTTCCAAGTGCACCAAAGTTTGGTTCACTACAGGTGAGAACGCGATCCGAACCAAATATAGGAAGCATATTGTTCACCTTCTTGTAAAGCTTCTGATTGATGGAAACACCAAAGCAAACCCAGAAAATTCAAGACCACATAAATCTGGTGTTGTTCCATTATTTCTGAGATCAGGAAGTGTCGGCGAGTTTCACTCAGGTATTTTGTTCAATAGACGAGCAACATTTATTTACAATATTTGGTGCACTTGACAAAGTACAGTGTGAACGCGAACCAAACCAAATGAAAAATGCAACAATGTTGCAACTTCACCCCGGAATCGCACCGAGACCACCGAACTACAGGTATGAAAGCGCCCTTCGTCTGGTTTAGCTGTAACTGAAGGAGGGATATAAATCTGAATCTGAAGGCTCGAAGAAGTGGTGATAGCCAGAAGATGCCTTTGAACAAGATGTATTGACGTGACAATGTAAAATAGAGAGCCATCAATCCTGAGTGGGACATTTCAACACTGATGCCATGAATTCTCACCTTCAAAAACTGGTTATCAGTGATGTTGTCACAGCATTTATACTGCATCCTTTTCAAAAGGGAAAATATTTTTTGGTCTGGTGTGATAAGGGATTGCTCATTCTTTTCTATCACGCTGCGTGGCATGTGCCACAACAACCGCTGCTGGCCACATAAGGATAAAGATAAATTTAACAGATAAATTCAGCCTACTGGAAAGATCTGAATCAAAGCGCACCGTGGAATCCAGCTGTAGTTCCTTCATTTGTATGTAAGACGAGAAGCAATGGCATAATGTCCTGTGTGCTCACCTGCAGTGTATTCATGTATGCAAGCGTGCCTGTGTGTTTATGTGTGCAC